>CABHPH010151150.1:0-40115 GCA_902168325.1 Peromyscus nudipes | reverse complement strand
GCCAGGCATGGTGGCACATGCCTGGCTCTGTTCCCAGTGTGGCCTTGAACTCACAGAGATCCAGATGGATCCCTGCCTCCCAAGTGATAAGATTAAGGGCATGTACTACCATTGTCTGACTTCTATGTTTAATATAGTGGCTGGCTTCTTCCTCTGATCCTCAGATAAACTTTTTGGGGGACACAGATATAATATCACCACATGAGAGTGCTGGAGTACTTAGCTAGATTACCTAAATACACAGTACCCTTGACCTTCACATCTGCGTGGGGAGTTAATGTGCCATAACAGAAGAACTTGGCAGTGTGTTCCTCTGGAATCTCTGCCTTAACATTTTCATTTTACATGTCACAGTCAATTAGCTATAGGATACAACAAGAAAACATTACCAGCAATAGCCTATACTTTTCTCAGGTATGTATTTAAATGCCCCCAAACTAATACCCAAGGAAGAAATGGCTTTTTTTGAGCATGCTGGGTCAGGTACTGGGAATACCCACCCTATTTTCAGGATCACAGATTCTCACTTACTCTTAATAGATGTCCTCTTTCTTCATGATAAGTACACATAAGAAGAAGATCAGAGGAGATAGCTCTAGTTGAGTTATCCCAAGAGTAAGCCCAGACAGAGGTTTAAGCAGGGCTGACTCTCTTCTTTATCCATGCAGAAGCTTTAGTTAGACAGAATGACTGAGCAGAATCACAAGCTTGAGACCAGAGTCAGTAATAATGTACATTTCAAATATATAAATGAGAGCTTTGAAGAGTTCTTACCATAAAGATGTGATGAAATCTTAATTAGATTGATACAATCTTTCTACCATAACACAAATAACAGCATCACATGAAAAGATACAAATTTAGGTTAATTACAAATTAAAACTGGCATTACTAACAATATCATGTACATGCTGCATTCTTAGAAAATTGTCCACCCTGTATCTAATTCACATACAATGATCCTAGTACAGAGCCTAAGCATCTCTTTCAATCAGTATCTGCTTTCAAAACATTTTTAAAATAAATTCTATATAATGTATTTTGATCCTATTTACTTCTCTCCTCAAACTTCACTCGGATCATACCCCTTACCATACCCACCCAACTTTGTTTCCTTGTGTCTTTTAAACCCATTTATTCCCATTTGTGCTTATGGACTTCCACTGTCTCATAGCTGATCTACTGGGAACAACAGCTTTAAATAAAACCAACTCTTCCTCTTCTAACATCTATTGATTGAAAATAGCTCTTCAACTGGGGATAGAACTATGTGCCCACACCCCTCCTCCATTCTGGGATTTTTGTCTGCTTTGACCATGTGCCAGTCTTATGAATGCTGTCAGAACCATTGAGAATTCATGTGTGCAACTGAATATGTCCCAAAGGACTGTTTGCCTTTTGCCATCTTCCAACTCTGGCTCTTACAATCTTTCTGTCTCACTTTCCCAATGATCCCCAAACTTTATGAGGAGGGGTGTGATATAGACATCCTATTTGGGGTTGAGTACTCTGAAAGGAACTATTTTCTGTAGCTTTAACAGTTGAGGCTTTATGTTATTTGTTATCTACAGCAAAAAGAGGCTGCTATGATGAGGTTTAAGAGATGAATTGATCTATAGGTGTAAGACTAAATCATTAGGAGTCAGTCTGAGGTTATATCTGTTTAGCAGAATAACAGTAGTAGGCTCCTTCCTAGATTCTCAGATCTGTCTATCTTCGGATGCTTGGCACAGAAAATGGTGCCAGGTATGGGTTTCATCTTGTGGACTGGCCCTTAAATCAGAAAGAATCTGGTTACTCCTATGAAATTTGTGCCATTATTGCACCAGTGGGCATTTCTTATCAGGCCAGTCACTATTGTTGGGTTTATGGCTGGAGAAGACTGATGATTTCTTTTCTCTTCTGGTATTGTGGAGAGTACTATAGTCCAGTACCTTGAAAGCTACGCACATGGGAAGAAGCTTCCAGATGAATACAACTTTGTTTTCTCCATGTTTTATGTCTCAATTATGTGGTGTCATTGGCAATAGAGTCTTAAGGTCAAGTTAGGGAGGTTACTTTTTTGCTACCTCATTTTATGACAACATGATACAAGATAGAGTCATCAGAGAGGAGGGAATCTCAACTGAAAAATGGCCTTCACAAGATTGGGTTATAGGCTTGCCTTTAGGACCTTTGTTGCTGGATAGTTGGTTGCATTGTGAAACTTCAAGATTGTGTTAATAAAATTAACCTTGGATCAGGGTGTAGAACCGTTGACTAGCTGACAGGAATTATCCCTACAGAGGATGGAGGAGCCAGGAATAGCGATAGAGGAGGGAACAGGGAGGGACTTAGAGATTCACAGGTCTTTGTTGGTTTGGGATGAGTGGAGAGACACTTTCTTGCTGGGTCTCCAACCAAAAAGGAAGGTCAGCTGGCTGCTTCTTGGCTTCTCTGATCTAGTAGGTTTTCTCCCCAACATTTGATTCTTGAGTCTTTATTGGTGAGTAGAAAGATAGATACTTAGTTAAAACCTACATTGGGTCGTTGAGGGTGAGCTGGTGCCTGCAGAACCAGAAATCTCACCAGGCCTCAGTCTGAGCAGAGGGTACTTACTGACTGTGGATCTGCAGGGGACAGGCTGTAGTTAACATATCAGTAGATTCAGGTGTGGCTGTTAAGCCAACAGAAAAAGAACAGATCTTTTCATAATTAGTGATTGATGTTGATGGGACCATCCCATTGTGGGTGTGGACACCCCTGAGCAAGTCATGAGTAGCAAGTCAGTAATGCTGCACTCCTCTGTGGCCTCTGCATCAGCTCCTTCCTCCAAGTCCATGATCTGTTTAAGTTCCTGTCCTGATTTCTTTCAATGATTAACAGTGATGTGGAAGAGAAAACAAAATAAAAGTTTCCTCCCAAGTTGCTTTTGGTCATGATGTTTTATCACAGCAATAATAACCCTAATTAATAAAATATCCAGTAGCATCAATAACAGCCTGTCATATTTGGGCGTCTATGGGACCTCACTGGCCAATAATGCTAAACCTATATCAAGCATTGGGCTTTTTATGTGATAACCTGTGGTGTCTATTAGGGGTTTATTCATGCTGTTATAGATAACTCTATTTAGATTATTTTCATATATATGTATATGTGTATGAGTATGTGTTTATGTATATGTATATGGGCATAGACATGTGCATGTATATGTATATACTTAAGGAAGCTTCTGTAGCAATAGGTTTTTATCTTACTTTTTCAAAATGTCTTTAGTGTTAGGTATCCCTCCCCATATTCCCTTCTTTAACCTCTGTAGCAGGTTTTCTTTTGGGCCCCCAGCCAGCTCCCAAATCGTGACATGGAGACTTATTATTAGTTATGAATGCTTGGCCTTATCTTATGCTTGTCCAACTAACTCTTATAACTTAAATTAACCTGTTTCTCTTCATCTCCATTTTGCCTCAGGGCTTTTTACCTTTCTCTCATTCTGTATGTTCCATTCTGTGTCTGTCTGTCTGGTGGCTGCCTGACTGGTTGGCCTGGGCATCTCCCTTTCTTTCTCCCCTATCTCTTTCCTTTCTTTTTCCCATTCTCCCTTTCTTTCATACTTATTCTTTCTGTCTGAAAGCCCCACCTATTCCTCTAGTGCCTAGCTATTGGCTCTTTAGCTTTTTATTAGACAAATCATGTGTCTTAGGCAGGCAAAGTAACACGTCTTTACATCATTAAAGAAATGCAGCATAAACAAATGTAAAACATCTTTGCCTAGTTAAGGTAATATTTCACAACAAACCTCTCCTATTCCCTACCCCATTTAACCCTTCCTGTTCTATTATTTCCCTTTCCTCCTTTATGTCTCTGCTATCTTTTCTTCTTGAAATTCCCCTACTTCCATGCCCCTTACCAATTTTCTGACATCTATGGGTATTCCATGTTCAATTGCAAACATGTAAAGATGCTAAGCCAACATCCATGTATTGGAGAAAATGTGACAATTGTCTTTCTGCAACTGGCTTACCTCTCTTGGGATGATTGTTTCTAGCTCCATCTGTTTACCTGTAAATTTCATTATCTGCTCATAATTATCAGACATCTAGGCTGTTTCAATTTCTTGACTATTGAATAGAGCAGCAACAAATATGGGTGAACAAGTATCTCAGTAGTAGAATATATAGTCTTTTGGGTTTTTAGCCAAAAGTGGTTCCATCATTTTGTAGATCTTTATGTTTAGCTTTCTGAGGGACATCCACACTGATTTCACAGTGGCTGTTCCAGTTTTGTTCTCCAGGCAGCGAAGAGTGTTCTTCTTTCCCCATATCCACACCAGCACATTTGTTATGTTTTCAGTCTTAGCCATTCTAACTTCAACTGGTGTTTTAAAGTCTTCATTTCTTTCATTACGATGATCTGACTACTTTAGGCCATTGAAACAACAGCCAACAGAATACTGTAAAGCAATATTCACAGGAGCATCTTTTTTAATGTGTGTCTACAAAAACACGACTATAAAAGCAGTGTGGTGGTTTGAAGGGGTATGACCTCCACAGTCTCATATATTTGGATGCTTGACAGGGATTAGGAAGTGTGGCCTTGTTGGAGGAAGTATGTCTCTGGGTGTGGGCTTTGGAGTTTCAAATGCTCAAGCCAGGCCCAGTGTGTCTCTTCTTTTCCTGCTGCCTGTGGATCCAGAACTCTCAGCCACCACTCCAGCACCATGTCTGCCTGAGTGCCACCATGTTCCTTGCCATGATGATAATGGACTAAACCTCTGAACTATAAGCCAGCCTCAGTTGAATGCTTTCCTTTATAAGAGTTGTCATAATCATTGTGTCTCTTCATAACAATAGGACACTGACTACAAAACACAGTATCCATTTACTAAAACAACACACACACACACACACACACACACACACACACAAATAAACTGGTTCATCAGGTTGAAACCCTACACATATTTTCTACTAAAAGGACTTTAGTTAACTAAGGAAGGCTGGTAAAAGTGGGAGAGCTGACCCTCCACAAGGAACAGTACACCATTGGTGGTCCAGGTCCAAATAGTCAACCCTGAAAACACACATACAAGTAACAGTATATGGACCGAACAGGTTATAGTTAGGAATATAGGAATATGTACACACACACACACACACACACACACACACACACACACACACACGCATGCACGCACTCATGCAATAACGATTAGTGAAAAAAGAGGCCATGAATTTGAAGGAGAGTGAAGAGAAGTATATGGGAGGGTTGGGAGGGAGGAAAAGGAAGGGGGAATTGTTGTAATGCTATTATAATCTCAAAATTTGAAATAGAAATGAAAAGGGGAAAAAGATACTGGAGACTTCTTGTCTGTCTCAGATGATCGTCCTCAGCAGATCATTAGCATTTTCTACAGAAACAAAAGTTTCCATTTCTTGCCCCTCTTTCTTCCCCTTTCCTTTTCTGTTTCTCTTAACTTTTTAAAACAAAGGAAATCTGTTAGTATTCAATGGGTGTATTAGATTCATAAATATTATTCAAAAATTCTTCATTTTTTTTCACCACACTTTTGTGAATGAAATTACTCAAAAATGGATCCCACAGAGGCAACACTTTTGATGTGGCTCTAAGCAGATAATGGGAGTGAAAAAGCAAAAGAGCAGGGCCATTGTATAATAATTATTTCCTTTTAATATTTTTCTGGGGCACTGGAGGGATAGTTCTGCACTTAAGAGAGCTTGCTGTGCTTACGCAGGACCAGATTTCAGTGCCCAGCCCTCAGGTTGTGTGGCTGACAACCACCTGAAGTGGCACCTTCAAGAGACATGATTTCCACTTCTGGCCTCTGCAGAATCCTGCACGTATATGTGGACACACACACACACACACACACACACACACACACACACACACACACAGAGAGAGAGAGAGAGAGAGAGAGAGAGAGAGAGAGAGAAATAGAACAATTTTTTCTATTAGAGAGACAATTTTACTTCTAAGTAGAAAATGTTGATTTTACATATAGTTTAATGTTTAATATTAATTGCTTTCTAAGATGCTTCTTCCTATAGTAAAATAAACAGGTTCTAAATGTCCAATAACTATGTGTTTCTTTGTGTACAGAGCTCATCTATCACATTCATAGAATACAGTTTCCCTCTACTGATTTTTTTTCAATCTCTGAGTGTGTTTATGTGAGTTCATGTGTGAGTGCAGGCATGCACACCCTTAGATGTTTTTCCTTGTTGTAGAGGATTGGGTCTCTTGTTGCTTTGCCACTGAATACATGGAGCTCTCTGGAGGTCTCCTGTTTTGCCATTGAATACACGGAGCTATCTGACCCATGAACTGAACTTCATTGTTCTGTCTCAAGCTCCCATCTTGTTGTAAGCTTACTGGGACTACAAATGCATGATAAGGTACCTGGCTTTATGTGAGTGCTGAGGATTCGAACTCAGGTCCTTACACGTGTGTGGTGAGCACTTTTTACTCACTGTGCGATCTCCCTCTAGCCCCTCCATTATAGCACAATCATTTGTTTGCCTACTACATGGAGATAACATTACAATGATAGATCTGGTTCTCCAGTCAACTCTCAGCAAGGGAAGTAGATGCTTTGACAAAACAATTATCAGTTCGGAATCAGTTCTGAAAACTGTATGTTGGCATGGATAACAGGGAGATGGAATTGATACAAAGATTCAAGTACATGTTCATTGTGCTGTTCATAAAAATAGGAACATGAATAAATATGGGAGCTAGAAATCATGTCACTACTTATATTCAGTGAAGATTACATCTTCTCATACCCAAAACTCCATTCCCTTGATGGGAGATACAGAGCAATGAGGATTAAATATGGCTTCGTAGTCTAGTTTAGAGTGCTTTTTTTCAGCAAGTGCCTTTGGGTAATTCATTCCATCAATTCTACTATAAGATATCCAAATCACATTTGCCTCTCTCTTCTCCTGGCATCCGGGTTCCTACTTCTCCTCTCCTCAGTGGTACTGAGGCACTCCTATTTCCTTAAGCTTTGCCAGTGTGCGTAGAGCTGCTTCTGCAGGGTGTTTGCACCTCATGACTGCCATGCTGTGGAATCGATTCTGTCCCCTCTCAGAGCTGAATACTATGGGTGAGGTACAATGGGGGAAATCACCGCTTTAGAAAAGCTGGAATGTTTTTCTTTGCTGACCAAACACCACTCAGACAGCTGGTGGCTTACAGATTTTAGGTATTTATCTTCAATTCCCACTCAATAGCTGCATTTTTACTATTCTCCCTTGTCTTCAGTTGGAGCATCCAGGAGCTTCTTTCTGCTAGTGCTGCTCTGGTCTCTCCCCAGGGATTTGCCTGACATCTTGGCTCTTTAGGTAGCCACTATAGAGCACTTGGGGATTTCTGACACACTTTGCAGCTTGTTAGTGGAGGGCGTGGGGGTTAGATGAACTCAGTTGATTTAATTGGGTGAGCTCTTTGGGGACATTGATTTTCTGACAAGGACCCTTGGGGATTAAGCAGACTTCTTGATAGGTTGACTCTCGGAAGTAGTGACAGCAATGGCTAACACTGAATAAAGCCGATGGCCTCAGTTGCCATGGAGAGAGTAGAGAAGGAGATGAAAGGCCTCTTAGTGGTAAATGCAGATGCTACGCAAATGCACGAAGCTCTTTTGGGAATAGTATTCAGGTAGGGCCACTGCACCTGTCACTAATGAAGAACATTCAGGATGTGCTGCTTCACAGGGTTATCAGTGTCACTTAGATGCTGCATGGTAGCTCTTCTTAACCCTTAAGGGCAGAGCTGTCAGAACCAGGCAAAGGGGTGATGTTGACCTTACATGATAGAGAACAGCAAGTGCTCCTTTAGTGCGAAAAGCTAAGGGCATAGCTGTGGGAACAGGACAGAATGTTGGCAGCATTTATGTTGTCTTGTTATCGAAATTTTGGTGTATGTTTGTTATGGCAACCATCCATCTCACCCAGAAATCATATGCCTAAAGGGTGCTGAATTCCCTCAACACGGAAAGTAACATCCTCCTAATGCCCATACCAAAGCCTGAAAAGAAAGCTAGTTGACAGAAACTCACAGGAGGGGCACTAACTCGGGATTCAGGTGCCAGGAGACAAAGTGCAAACTTCCCATATTTTTTTTTAATTTCTAAAAATTAAATGCCTTATAACAGAAACTGACCATTAACCCATACATTATTTAAAAGAGAAAATTGCAATGATTATATAGAAATCACAAACTACCTTCCTAAAATGTCAAAAGGGAAATTAAAAAAATATATCAGATTGATGAATACCCTAACAGTCATCATAGAGCCTTCATCCAGTAACTGATGGAAGCAGATGCAGAGATCCACAGCCAAGCACCAGGCTGAGCTCCAGGATTCCAGTTGAAGAGAGGGAAGAGGGATTCTCTAAGCAAGGGACATCAAGATTATAATGGGGAAACCTACAGAGACAACCAAACTAAGCCAGTGGGATCTCATAAACTTTAGACCAACAGCTGTGGGACCTGCATGGGACTGGACTAGGCCCTCTGCATAAGAAAGACAGTTGTGTAGCTTGTTCTGCTTAAAAGACTCCCTGGCAGTAGGATCAGGATCCATCCCTGGTGCATGAGCTGGCTTTTTGGAGCCCATTACCTATGGTGGGACACCTCACACAGCCCTGATGCAGGGGGAGGGGCTTGGATCTGCCTCAACTGAATGTACCAGGTTTTTGCTGACTCCCCATGGGAAGTCTTACCTTTTCAGAGGAGGGAATGGGGGATGGGTTGGGGAGGGGGAGGCTGAGGGGGGAGGGAGGAGGTAAGAGAGAGGGATCTGTGGTTGGTATGTAAAATGAATAAAATTTTTCTTAATAAAGAAATAAAAGGAAATGAACAAGAATAATTAGAAAAAATATATAAAGATGATATAATCGTATAATATACAGACACTTTTGTTGAGTTTACTAAGCATTTTAACCTGTTACTTGCCCAGTAACTGAACTCACTTTGCCTCTGAAATTATCCTAATTTGTGCTATCTATGTGGAGACAGCTCCACTCTGTGCTTACTTGCATTTCTGACATTCTCACAGTTACATCTGGAATGGATCTTGAAATTTGCCTGAACATGCTAATTGGTTGCTAATTAAAATATTGTACTGAGTTTGAGTTTTGAGAATATATAAGTATATTATGAAATATGAGTTTAAAAATAGATACACCTGTTAGATATGGCTGAGAGACATACAGGTTAAGTTTGTGTATTGAAAAAAGCTGTGCTGTCTTGAGAAACATTTGCCTGAGAGATATTTTCCAGATCATTTTTAGAAATGGCCTGGGATAAACAGCTGGATATTCTGCTTATGTACTGAGAAGAGAGAGAAAGGACAATGTATTTAAATACCAGTGAGTTTGGAGAATTGTTAGAGTCAGGGTACTAATTGAAGCGAACTAGAAAGATAAGAGGTTACTAACAGTTGTTTAAACTTGAAAAGGTTAGTTAATTAAATACAACTTCAAAGCTAGCAGAAACCATTCCTGGTCCCTTACCTGGAGGATGCTGAAGGCAGAGGTGTAATGGAAACTGAGGCTGAGGAGTGACAGACAGAATTGACAGCTCTCTTGAGCTTTGTTTCATTTTATTTGTTTGAGGGTAACATCTACTTGTCAAGAAACTTGGCAGATTTTCTCTTGATTCTTTAGGTTTTGAACTTTACTGTATCATGACTTAGAAATGTGTAGTATTGCCACAATCTGTCTACAATATTGTTGAGCCATGTTAGCCTACACATTTGCACTTTGGTTTCAGGAAACATTGTTCTGCCATGGTTTAATTATTCTCATTCCTACATACCTTCACTTTGTCTCCAAGTGGACCTGCTAGATTATATTGCACATTTGGTCTTCTGCTTGTTACCATAATTTTTTATGACTTCTACCTCCCTATGTTTTGGTGTGATTTTTATAAGTATGTATTCAACTCACAAAGAAATGGGTTTCATCCTGATATTTCCACACATGCACACAATATTCTTTGGTAATGTCTGTCCCTTGTTCCCACTTTCTCTTTCTCTTCTCAACCCTAATAGTCTCTTTTTAACTTCTTTGTTCACATATGCTCCACTAAAGTGAACTCCTTTTCACTTTTATGCTGACTTCACTAATTTCCACACAAAATATCATTATGGTTTGAGGTTATTTCATTAACGTTCATAATTATTTCCCCCATTATTTGCAAATGACATAATTTTATTTTTCCTTATGGGTGAATGAAACTCCTCTCTTTCTCTCCATATATATACACACACACACACACATACATATATATATATATATATATATACACACACACACACATTTAGAAAACTGTGATATATATTAAGAAAATTTTATTATATATTATAATATCTTTATATATTATAATATTTATATATTATATATATCTTTCTCCTCTCCCCACTGATGCTTCTGCTCTTAGAGGAACAGATTTCACCTTTCTACCCAACAGTGGGCTTGTCCTACATGGTTGTTACTTTGTTCACATACATCTTTTCTATACCTAAAATGTCTTCTTTTCATCATACAGCAGTGTGGGACTTTTTAAATGATTTCTTTGCATCTGTCCAGATTATAACACAGTTTTTGTTCTTCCTTCTGGTAAAGTGGTATCACAGCAACTCATTTGTGTGATGAATCATCTACATCCATGTATCTCCAGGGTGAACCCCACTGTCGGGGAGGGGGGTGGGTGTAGCCTTTTCAAGTGCTGTGGAATTTGGCTTATAGGTCACTTTCGAGGATTGTGCCCGTTTGTTTGTAAGGAATGTTGTCTGTTTCCTTACTTTTATCCTTGATTGGGTTTGGTGTCCCAGCAGTGGGAGACCTGTTAACTGTTTTTGGAAACATCTCATCATCTTCAGTGTCTGGCATTAATTTGAGAAAGGCAGGTGTTAATGTAGTTAGCTGTGAAGGTATCAGCTCATGGCGTTTTCCTAGGGAGACACTGTTTACGGATGATTCCACCTTCTTATACTTTTCAGATTACTTTACCACTCAGTCTTAGTGGCTAATGAAGTTCTAGAAGGCTTTCGATTTTTCTTTGGTTGTGTGATTAGCTTGAAAACAATGTTCTCATTAGTTCCCCACTATTTTTTGTATTTCTTCTATGTCAATTATGTTGCCTCTTCTTCTATTTCTGATTTCATTTATTTGAGTCTACTTTCTTTGTTATAAGAGCCAAAGATTTGCCAGTTTCACTTGTATTTTAAGCACTTTCAGCAATATTTTCTATTATTTCATAAACCCCATTACATTTAGGTTTTTGCTTGGTTCTTTCTTTTTTATTTAATTTTATTTTTCATTTTTTTAAGAATTTTTTATTCATTTTACATACCAACCACAGATCCCTCTCTCTTCTCTCCTCCCACCCCCACCCCCGGACATCCCCCTCAACCCACTTCCCATTCCTTCCTCTGAGGAGGTAAGGCCTCCCATGCAAAGCCTGGTACATTCAGTTGAGGCAGGTCCAAGCCCCTCCCCCTGCATCAAGACTGTGCAAGGTGTCCCAACATAGGTAATGGGCTCCAAAAAGCCAGCTCATGTACCAGGGATGGATCCTGATCCTACTGCCAGGGTATCCCTTAAGCAGAACAAGCTACACAACTGTCTTATGCAGAGGGCCTAGTCCAGTCCCATGGTTGCTCAACAGCTGTTGGTCTAAAGTTCATGAGTTCCCACTAACTTAGTTTGGTTGTCTCTGTAGGTTTCCCCATTATAATCTTGATGTCCCTTGCTTAGAGAATCCCTCTTCCCTCTCTTCAACTGGAATCCTGGAGCTCAGCCTGGTGCTTGGCTGTGGATCTCTGCATCTGCTTCCATCAGTTACTGGATGAAGGCTCTATGATGACTGTTAGGGTATTTACAATCTGATTACCATGGTAGGCCAATTCAGGCATCCTCTCCACTATTGCTAGTAGTCTAAGGTGGGGCCATCCTTGTGGATTCCTGGGAACTTCCCTAGCACCAGGTTTATCCCTAACCCCATGATGTCTCCCTTTTTCAAGGTATCTCTTTCATTGCTCTCTGACTTCGTCCCTCTTCCAGCTCAACCATCCTGTTTCCTTATGTTCTCATCCCCCATCCCCTGCCCTCTATTGTCCCTGTCACCCCCAGTTTACTCATGGAGATCTCATCTCTTTCCCCTTCCCAGGGTGATCCCTGCATCCCTTTTAGAGTCCTCCATGTTAGCTAGCTTCTCTGGAGCCGTGGATTGTAGTCTGGCTATCCTTTGCTTTACATCTAGTATCCACTTATGAGTGAGTACATACCATATTTGTCTTTCTGAGTCTGGGTTACCTCACTCAGGATGATCTTTTTTAGTTACATCTATTTGCCTGCAAATTTTATGATGTTATTGTTTTTTAAAGCCGAGTAATACTCCATTGTGTATATGTACCACATTTTCTTTATCTATTCCTTGGTTTAGGGGCATCTAGGTTGCTTCCAGGTTCTGGCTATTATGAATAATGCTGTTATGAACATGATTGAGCAAGTGTCCTTGTGGTATGATTGAGTATCCCTTGGGTATATGTTCAAGAGTGGTATCATTGGGTCTTGAGGTAGATTGATTCCCAATTTTCTGAGAAGTTGCCATACTGATTTCCAATGTGGCTGTATGTGGGGGACCAGCCCCCACACTTATTTACCCCAGGACTCTTGAGGAATAAGGGATAAGAGAGTTGGTTAGAAATAAAGAGTAAAGAAACAGAGAGAAAACACAGGATAGACTTGGGTGGGCCTGGATCCTGATCCACCGCTTTATTCCAAAGGTCTATTTATAACAATGCCAAGGGGTGGAACAAAAGACCTCTCCCTTGCTAGTTACACCCTTGCAAACACCTGGTACCCAGGCTCATGGTCCAATCAACCTCTTATGCAGTCCTGCTGGATATAGCCACTAGGAAACCTAGTGGGCTCCAACAGCTGTACAAGTTTGCACTCCCACAAACAGTAGAGGAGTGTTCCCCTTGTTCCACATCCTCTCCAACATAAGCTGTCATCAGTGTTTTTTATCTTAGCCATTCTGACAGGTGTAACATGGTATCTCAGAGTCATTTTGATTTGCATTTCCCTGATGACTAAGGATGTTGAGCAATTCCTTAAATATATTCCAGTCATTTGAGATTCATCCATTGAGAATTCTCTATTTAGCTCTATAGCCCATTTTTAAAATTGGATTTTTTGTTATTTTGATGTCTAGTTTCTTGAGTTCTTCATATATTTTGGAGATCAGCCCTGTCAGATGTGTGGTTGGTGAAGATCTTTACCCATTATGGAGGCTGTCTTTTTGTCTTATTTACTGTGTCCTTTGCCTTACTGAAGCTTCTCAGTTTCAGGAGGTCTCATTTATTAATTGTTGCTCTCAGTGTCTGTGCTACTGGTGTTATATTTAGGAAGTGTTCTCCTGTGCCAATGCTTCCAAGGTTACTTCCTACTTTCTCCACTATCAGGTTCAGTGTAACTGGATTTATGTTGAGGTTAAACCCCAGAATTAAAGAAAGAAAGAAAGAAAGAAAGAAAGAAAGAAAGAAAGAAAGAAAGAAAGAAAGATAGAAAGAAAGAAAGGAAGGAAGAAAGAAAGAAAGGAAGAAAGAAAGAAAGGAAGGAAGGAAGAAAGGAAGAAAGGAAGTAAAGAAGGAAAGAAGAAGACACTGGAGTTTTGGTCTAAATTATTGTCCATTATTGGAAGTAGGGGATTAAATATACTGTGGGTATTATAATTTGGTTTATCTCTTTCTGCAGATGAAGATGCTCTGATGTTGGATGTACATATATATCTTCATAATTGTCATATCTTCTGGATGATTCTCTCTCCCTTGATAGAATCATCTTCTCTATTTCTAAGGTTTCATAGTTTTGAACATGAAGTCTATTTCACTCCCACAGCTAGACCAACACTGTTTTGATTCTGAACACAGTGACTACCTTGCCATGGCCAGCACAGCTGTCGACATCATAGAGGTCTGGAGGGGAGGGTACTGGTAGACAGAGACACAAGATTCTGGGTTCACTTTAAGGATGATCATTTTTTCCTCATTGCTCTTAATATATTGTTTACCTAGATCCTAGAGATGTATTGCAAACAAGAGTTTAAGCAAACAATGTCTTTGACCCTCTTATCTGAGCTATTTTATGTTTCTCTGCCCTTGTGGCCTCATTTTCCCCCAGAGGACTTTCCTCCTTGTTCTTATCTGATGCCTGTAGTTTTCTGCATCTCTCCTTATTCATCTCTCCTTTCTTTTCTGTTGCTGTGATAAAACACCCTGGCCAAGATGACTTACAGAAGAAAGGCTTTACTTTGGCTTATGATTCCAGAGAGTTTGAGTCCATAATGGCAGGGAAGCCTGGCCTCAGGCAGGAGGCAACAGGAACAGGAAGCTGAGCTTCTCATTATTTATCAGAAGTACAAAGCAGAGAAAACAAATAGGTGT
The DNA here is from genome assembly GCA_902168325.1 of Peromyscus nudipes. Lineage (NCBI taxonomy): Eukaryota > Metazoa > Chordata > Mammalia > Rodentia > Cricetidae > Peromyscus > Peromyscus nudipes. The sequence continues at coordinate 25,651 of CABHPH010151150.1, read as the reverse complement.
GGTGATAGCTTTTGATCTCAGAGCTCACTCCCAGTTACATGCTTCCTCCAGTATGCTAACCAAGCCACAGCCATACAGCTTCCATGTCTGCATACCTTTCCGATTAATCAGGAATACATAACTTATTTTTTTGTTCCTTCTTTTTTTCTAAGCATGTTCCAACATTTTTGTGCTTCTTTACTCTTTCTCTAAAGCCTCCCACCTGCCATGTGGCTGCTCATCAACCATGTGTCTGACCTCCATCTATGCCAGTTTAAATGCTATAGTCTTTTCCTTCCCTTCTCCTTATTTCTCTTCTGGCAGCTGCTTAGGTTTTACAGCTTGCCTAGCCTGTAGATTTTTCCTTAAAACTACTATAAAATTGTCCTTAGTCTTATTTGGAGTCCATTTCATAAATTCTTTTATTAATGATATTAAGATCTCCAAGAGGGACTCTTGATTTCCCTTGCATTATCTGGAAACCCAGAAAGGACCCTCAAAATTCCAATAACATCTTTGGTGGCCTGCACAGGAATACTACTGAAGAGTCTCTGAAAACAAAACAGATGAGATCCTTTATTTGTCCTGCCTCAGGGCTATAAGCTGCTTGCAGGATGCTCTGTTTCCTTGCCAAGAAAAGGGCTTCTTGCAATACATCTTTGTCTTGGGTTGTTTGTCCCTACGTTTGTGACTGACTGATGACCACATGATGGGAGGTAAATAATGCTATGTTTAACTCCCAGTGTTCCTGCTCCTTGGGCTCAAGATTTTCTCTCCTTTCCCTATCCACCACAGTTCTCACAGAGAACCCAGGTGACTTTGGACCATACTGTGGGGAAGGAAGGAGAGCAGAGAGCTGCTTGCTGTGGTTCAGTCTAAGAATTTCTTAGACCACAAGATCCTCAGGCCCAGAGGGGGAAATGGGCTCCTTTTATCACCAGGGTGAGCTCATCAGTCAGAAAGTAACCATATGGCTTTGTCATCTCATTGGTGACCTTAGCTGGTGACCTCATTAACATAGAGGCATCAATATGATTTGGCTGCTTAGTGGTATCACTAATATGAAAGCCACATAACTAAAATAAAATGGTAGCACCCATAACACTTTCTAGTACCACTGATACTCGGGAGGAGCACCACAACCCTAGAGTTTCCTGTGTCATGGGGATCCGGTCACGAATCTTAATCCTCCTCTCAGAAGTTTCCTGTTTTTTGACTTTCCCCTTTCTAGATGCCTAATAGGAAACCTAGAGGAGATTCCAAACAGAGGCGTTATTGCAACGTGATAAGAGTAATGTATTTTTTTTATTAGACTAAAGAGGTAATACCAGACTGCCCTTTCCTTTGAACATTTATTTATAAACTCATATATTAGATGCCATTCTGTTGCTGCAATAAAATACCACGACCAAAAGCATTATTCTGTCTGATAGTTCCAAGGGATTAGTATCCATTTTGGTAGGGAGGCATGGCAGTAAACAGCAGAACTGGGGGCAGAACAGAAGACTGAAAGGTCATGTGTCCAACCACATGCAGAGAGCAGAAAGAGTGAACTGAGAACAGGATGAGGTTACAGCTTCCAAAGCCTTCACTGCCCTTTAAATGTTCCAAAACCTCCTGAACAGTGACACCAATTAGGACCCATGTGGTTAAATATGTAAGCCCAGCTTTCTTATCTAAATCACCACACTCATAGCTATATTTATGCTTTTAAAGATATTTATTACTTTTATAATTCAGCTAGGCCCTTTTCAGAGACCTAATTTTTATCTCAAAATATAAAGATCAAGAAAGATAGGCCCTATGTCTCAGCCTATAAGAGTTTGGGGATCTAGCTTTGACAAACACTGGTTAGCAAACCCAGATGGCTTAATCAAAGAAAAAAACCCTGCAAATTTATGCATAACTCAATGTGTCTGACACATCCCACTGATCAACCTACTCTCCAACAGTCTTGTACTTTTCATCTAGCTTGCCCCACTACTGTAGAACACTCTAGACTTTTCCTTCAGCAGGCTTAAGTTCTGTCTTTCTCCCCTATTGCAATATTCTTAAGCAAACATTCCTTCTATATTTACCTTTGTTTTTGTTATTATTTGGTTTCATAAAATTTATGACAATTTCTGTACTGTTTTTTTCTGACCCAATGGTAGAAGGGAATAGACCACATCATGCCCATAATGAGATATAGTCATAGTCCCCATAAAATGTCACCTGCACACACACACAGTCCTCTGAATGACAGATTGAATATAGGCATGCAAATTCCCGAATCTTATCCTGTATTCCCATGAGTCCCTCTAGACATATTCCCAACATTATTTCTGTGGTTGGCCAAGTCGCATGCTATTGCCAAGTCACAAAGAATATGCAATCTTTTAAGAGAATCAAGCTACCAATAGTCCCTAATAATCTGAAAATCTATCACACAAGTGATTTTCTGTTTTACAACAGCTTTCTCCCACCACTATCTGTGAAGGAATTCATGAGCCGAAATGAGCATTATGTTGCTTTGCACTAGGTGTACATGGAATCATACAGTCCCACCCTCTGCCTTCCATTAGCTCTACTTGCTGACATGTCTTAGACACATGTATTTCTGAAGTCATGTAACACAGATAGTTTTGCAATCTTCACATGTCACACATCCCTGTCAATGATGGTCAAATCCAAACACTCACGAAATTATAATATATTGCACATATAGTAGTTAAATTGGTGAAAAGGAATAGACCAAAGGTAAAGCAAATAGAGTAATGAATTCCCTCAAAGGATTATGAGCATTCAGTTTGCACACAGTCTTCTATTCTAAGAAATGCTTTAATTTCAGTGGTCACCCCAGAAACTACATACTTTTACTAAACTCCAGGTGCCTCTTGAAAATAATGCAGCAGATTCAACAAATCTAATTGTAATGACAAATTTTTTCAATACAACAAATGGTCAAAATGAACATTTCTGATCATAGGTTTCCAACTATTTGCAATTTTGTACTTTGTGGGGGTGATTTTACAATTTTTATATATTTTAAATATTTTCAACCTTTTATCCTAAACTGATGGAAAAACAAGATTATTTTTGTGAGTTCTGAAAAGATTCAGAAAATTTGTACAGGTTTCTCAGTATTTTGGTTCAATTTCCTTCTCTAAACATGTCAACGAATGCGTGTTTAGCTAGCACATATTCCCTTCTGGTTTCAACTTTGAAAGCAGGAATTGCCTGAAGAGGCAATGGTATAATGACATGAAAGGATAAAAATTATGCTTAACATGTTTTGGAAAAGCCCAGCATAATGGGGAAACACATGTACAGCAAAAACAATACAAACATGACCAAGATGATTAAGTAGAGATCACAGGCAGAATATGGATTAAGTCTCCAAGAAGAAATCATTAGAAAATGGTTATTCAAATGGTGTTTAAAACTCTGAAGTTTGCCTTCAGACAAGCCACCTGAAGGCAGAAATAGAACTTAAAAACAATATGCACCACATAAAATACATATTATAGCTAAAAGTGAATTATAGTAAAATTCAAGAATATAAGGGCATAAACTGTAGTCATCTACATGTGCACTAATTTATCCATATGTGAAAGCAAACCATTATTGTCTGGAAATGCATTTACTCTTTTCAAATTCACCTACTTCTAATTTTGTTTTTTAGTACATAGCTTAATACCACTAGTGTTCCCAAATAGCCTTAACTCTGTTGGCTGATTCTGGGGAAATAATGAGATTTGTTATAGTGATAATTAAAAAGTATAAATGAAAATCTCCATAATAGCAACTTGGCTACATTTGGTACACTACTCCAGTAGAGTAGGTAGAATGCATTTTGTGTGTGTGGAACTGTATCATAGACAAACTTGCATATCCACTAGAATGGACTAACCTCATGTTTAGCGGACAGCTTGCATTTTCAGACACTCATGGACAGACGTCACTCACATGTCTGTTTTGTCAGGGACAACTGCTTCAGGAAGGGTCAGCACGGCACAGAGCAGACACATGGCTGAGCACAAATTATTCTGGGCAGTACTATCACTGGGAAACTACAGTTTACAATGAATGTTGCTGTCAGATGCAGAAAAAAAATCTTGTTTAACCTTGGGGAAAATGAAATGGTCCCTTAAAATTAAAGGTAGCATAAAAGAAACACTCTACCCTCAAAAGTTAAAATTACTTACGTAAGTTAGATTCAATTTTTCACAGATCATCAATGAATAGTATCTCCATTATTTAAAATTACTTCATATAGACCAATTGCCTCCCAGAAAGTACAAGAACCATATGATTTAACTTAGCTCACCTGTCCTAGCTGGCTTCAGCTGTCAACTTGACACAGTACAGAGTTATTTGAAGGAATTCCAATTGGGAATTTCCAAGATTAGATTGGCCTGTGGATACATCTCTAAGGAATTTTCTTTTTTGTTGTTTTTAGATTTTTAAAATTAATTTTTAATACAATATATTGATCAAGTTTCCCCTCCCTCAATTCTTGCCATATTTTCCTCATATCCCGACTTACTCAACTTTATGTTCTTCCCCTCTTTCTCAATAAATTAATTCCCCAAAATGAAAATGAAAATCAAAACAAATGTGAAACAAAACAAAACAAAACAATAAGACAGAAAAAAAAGACTTTGGTTTGTGTTGACCAACTGCTCCTGGGCAACGGGACTGCACTGGATTGTGGTTGATAAACCCGGTGACAATCTGTTGGAGAAAATCGATTTTCCCCTTCCAAGCAAACAGCTTCTTGTTTAGAGTGGGACTTAGCATCCAATTCTCCTTTTCATTTCTGGGATTGGTCTGGCTTGAACCTTTGCAGGTCTTCATGTGTTGTCATAGTCTCTGTGAGTTCATCTGTGAGTCATTTCTGCTGTTTCTGGAAGACACTGCTTTCTTGGAGTCATCTACCACCACTTCTGGCCCTTACAATCTTTCTGCCTCCTATACTACATAGATCCCTTAGCCTTGAGGGGAGGGGTTTGATGAAGACATCCCATTTAGGATTGAGTACTTCAAAGTCTTTTACTCTGCTCACATGGTCCAGTTGTGGTTCTCCGTGTTAATTCCCATCTATTGCAAGAAAAAGCTTCTTTGATGAGGGTTGAGTGATGCACATTGATCTATAGGTGTAGCAATACTTCATTGGCAGTCATTTTTATTGCTCTGTTCCTTTAGCAGAATAATAGTAGTAAGTTTCCCCCTAGACCTATGACCTATCTAGTCTCAGCTTCTTGGCCACTTTAAACAGTGTCAGGTATGAATTCCATCTCATTGAATGGACCTTAAATCCAATTCAATGTTTCTCGAAGGGGGTTGGCTGCTCCCATTATATTTGTGACAATATTAACTTAGTATATCTTGCAGGCAGGTCATTATGGTAGGTTGTGGGGTTTGTAGCTGTGTGATGTTGATAACTACCTCTCTTCACCAATCGTGTGCAGAATGCCTTCCAACACCATGAATACTAGTTCATAGGGGTGAAGCTTCAGAATGGAAAGAGAGCAACCAGTAACCTTGGCAATAGCCTGTGATGTTTGTATATGTGAGAGTGGTGGTCCTTGTGACAGCTTTGGTCAATGACTCAACAAGATGCAATCTATTCCTAGCACTGGAAGTTTTACTTTGTGGCATAAGATGTCTAGTTCAGGCATTGTCTTCCCCATTATATGGTGGCTCAACTTAAATTCAGAATGGAAATTGTGATATGTGTTACATTGGGGAAGAGGTTTTACTTTTGTTTCTGAACAGGAAGAAAAGCTAAGGATACCATCAAAATTGATAAAAATTAGATTTGAACAACAGAGATGTCTTGATTAGAAGAGAACATAGTTCATCAAACAGCCTGACCATTCAATCTAAACTAACTTATAAGACTAAAAAATGCTTTTCATTTGATCAGATATAACTTGTCAAAAGGGAAACTCTCCAAAGTTAGGGTTTGGGCAACATTTTGTTTTTGTCTTTCCAGGAGAATGAAGGCATACAACTAAGAAATCTGAGGACCTCTGTACAAATTGAGACATCTGAAGAAAAAGGACAAATCATCCAGAGAAAATGTCCTAAGAAAAAGAGTAAATTGGCCTAGTGGTGTAACACATTTCCAACAGGATAAAATTTCATAAATCTTTCCAAATGTTCATTTTTGCTGTTCTCTACAGACTTATAATGCAAATGGTCTTTTTGTAGTCCCAGTTCAATTAAAATTTAAAGTTGGCTTTGGAGTTGGAGCATGGCTCTCTTCTTCTCTAAATGCAAGCAAGCTTGTTAAAGGAAAATCCAAAATCTCTGTGTCATGTCAGAAGAGTCACCTGGTATAGGGCAGAAGTAGAACTAAAGTTAAGGGACCTCCATTGCCACTGATCTCATAATTCTTTGGTTTTATTTTGACTCTTTAAAACTTTTCTTAAGGTATAAATATTATCTTAAAACTTTTCTTAAGGTATAAATATTATCTTAAATTTTATAATATGTGTGTAAAACTTGTTATGGTATTAATGGTCATATAGAGTACTAACTAATGCTAGAAAAATGTTTCCTCTAGTTTCATTAACATGATTTTGGGCTTGGGTCTCTATCAGATAACTAGGAATTATGCTTTTGTACTCTGGATGTACATAACAAATTGTGGTCCTTTAACCTCTTTGAGATCTGCTGCATATGACATTTAAAATGTTTAAGTTTTCTGTAGTTAACCATGACCATGCCTAAAAGCAACCTTTGAAGTCTCCAAAAGGAGGATGGGGCCCCATAACAACAATTCCATCTGGATTGTGGTAACACCACTAAGCTGATAAAAACCACCCAAAGATCAGCCTTGGACTACAAACTGCTCAGGACGATTTCAAGGTGGCTAGCTGAGATGGTCTAGGCTCACAGATTACTATAGCCAGGACTTGAGATAAGCCCTGCAGTTTCCCATTACACAGAGATTAGACAACAAATGATAGAGCTAGCTAGCTCTCCCAGGACTTGACAATTATCCCAATTTTGTTTTTCATCTGCTAAAGATGCTGTCACCCCCAGATAAAAGGAAATAAATTTAAGAATACAATGCTCACATTCCCAAGAGACTGGGTCAGCAGTTTTTGGTCATTCCTTGGGTTATGGATCTTTGTCATCATTTACAGTGGTGGGTTACAAGTTCTTATTAGTAATGGTTACAAAAAAAAGTTGAACACAGGAGATGTTCTGAAAAGAAAATGGGGGATATAGATATGATAGGATAAAAGGGTAAATTATTGAATTCACTTTTAAACTAAAAAAAAAACCTACTAGTCCTAAATATTTTACATTGATATGGATTTGTGTATTTTACATTGGTATGGATTTGTGTATGTTGATATAAATTTGAGGTTATTTTTGTTTGAACATACTGTACATGTGTTTCTACTCTTGTTTAAAGTATTGTAAGTATACAGCTCATTTAACAATGTAATGTAATTTCTAGTCCTTGAAAGTTATTATTACAAACTATTTAGGATAATAAAGAAATGAAGGTTAACAGTCACTTATTACAATCAAACTTATAGTTATATTAGGTATGTTTTCAAGGTCAAACAGAGATATATTTTAGATAGACAGGTGGTCCCCAAACACTTCAGAGATCTACAGAATATGGCATTTAAGATGTTTTAATAACATAATTTTTTTTATGACAATGAGACATGTCTGCTCCTGGCAGGACCAATCTATTTCAGAGAAAATGATGGACATTGAAGAAACTCCATATCGAGTTTATTTTCTTTGTGGCAAAAGTTAGCCACTGGGCATGAAACTTCCCTTGCCTTAATTGCTGACAGTTACTGTCCAAATTGGACAAGCAGGACACAAAAGAAGGCAACTGCCAAACTTTGCCAAGACAAGGTAGGATAGTCCTTCAAAATTCCCTTCTTCACAGGAAAATCTGTCAGATATGCTAGTCCTATAGCCCAGAGTTGGATGCCCCAATGTTACAGTGGAACTTTAGGTGACTGTCCAGGAAGCCTGGTGTCCCTGTCATTAGGTAACATTTCATCATTCTTGGGTCATTGATGGAGTTAAAGACTAAATAGTTAAAATTATAGCTTTTCTTGGTTATGATCGAAAGCAAATTAGATGTGAAACTTTAGACTCACCAAGATAAGATAGATATTAGAGTATTTTCTCTAATTTTGCTAAATACAAATAGAATGTATATTGTAACTGTAATTCTCACTTGATAACTGTTTTTATTGTATATAATTTACTATGTTACAGTTAAAACCTTCCTTTTTTAATTAGACAAAAAGGGGGAAATACTGTGAAATAATCCTTCTGTACAGTGTGTGAATATATGTTACTATGATTGGTTTAATTACCAAGGAGACTGGCCAGTAGCTGAACAGGATAAAGTTAGGTGGTAAAGCCAAACTGAGAATGATGGGATGAGGAAGGGCAGAGTCAGAAGAGTTGCCTGTCAGATAAAGAACCAATTGGACATACAAAATGGGACAGAGGTAAAAGTCACGAGCCTCTGGGCAGCATGTAAAAATGGGTTAAGTTGTAAGAGTTAGCTAGTAACAAGCCTGAGCTATTGGCCAAGCATTTATAATTAATATTAAGGCTCAGTGTGGTTATTATAAAGCAGCTGCTGGGACACAGAGAAACTCCACCTACAGTAGTACACTATTGGGGTTGCAGATTGTTGCTTTGGTTAGGGTATTTGGATTTATACTACATATTACAGAAAATATCAGAGGTTTTAAGTAAATCCTTTTAAAAACAAAAAACAAAAACTATACTTTGGGGACCAAGACAAATGAGTCTGAATATTCTTGAAATTTAGAAGCAATGATCATTTAAAACCAGAATACCAAAGAGCAACACCAAAATACTAATTTCATAAGATTTTTGAAGGGTCAAGACATTGAGTGTTTTATCTTCTTAATAGGTATTTTGGATTGAGATGATGAAAAATCAAGTTTGGGAAAATGGGAAATTAAAAGAAAACACTGAAGAAAAGAAAAAAGAGAGATAATGTCAGAGAAATAAAAATACCTTTGATATATGTTATTGCTTTTGAATGCAGTATAGCTGCTGATTTGGGACAGCATGAGTTTTCTGAGAATATTGATTGCATTTCTCAGACCTCTTTAAATCAAATCTTGTCTTATGACAGAATATTGGTCAATTAAATGTTAAGCAATCATGTTTATAAATATTCTAGAAGACTTTCTCTAAAACAAACCAGTGAGCAAACAAAAAACTACGTCCTTTATTCTTTACTCCTTCAGCCTACTAGCTTCCACATGGCTAATTTTTTTAACCATAAAGATGAGAGTATCATACCGGGGATGGTGGGACAGGGTATTGGTGAGATCTGGTCCTTGTATGTATGAACCTAAAAGGGCTCACAGGGAAATTTCTTTTAGATTTCTGAAAGCAAAGTATACCACTCTTTTATTACAGAATTATCTCGTTAGCAGAGAAAAAAAAAACCTTGGTATCAGAAATACACATTACTATTTTCCAAAAAAAAATTGTGCCAAAATTGAATATCAATTTGTCTACTTTTTCAAGTGTTCTCACTCACGGATAAAGGAAGAGATTTTGAGGTTACAGGTCCTTTCAATTTTAACTGCCTAGATGAACACTCAATTTCAAACTTTTTTCTATTGACAGATAATTCAAACTAAAGGCTTTAATTGTCCTTTAAAATGGAGTAATCATTGCCTTTCTTTATATAGATTATTCACTTGAAAGTTGAATGACAAAGATTAAAGGGAACCTAAATTCACTGTGTGATTGACAGTTAATCTGTGGTTCAGACACAGAAATCATCAGCCTTGCTTTGATTATTCAATTCACTCAGGACAGAACATGTGAGGAGGAGGCAAAGAAGAAGAGAGAGGAGGAGGAAGAGGGGGAGGAGGGGGAGGAAGGAAAGGAGGAGGAGGGGAAGGAGGAGGGGAAGGGTAAGAGGGAGGGAGAAGAGAGTACACCTGCAGCAAACGCCTTCAAATAACAGCTGATGGGGTGACTGTGTAGAGATACATGTTAGGAGTTAGCATTTCCTCATTTCAGCCCTGTGTTAGTGTATTTTTATTTGTAAAAGTAAAGCTAAATTCTGCCCAAAAGATAACTGTTTTTAGATTCTACATGGCTGACTAACTTGTTAGAGCTGTGAATCTGAACAGCTGTAATGCCGTGTTATGGTCTAGGGGTTTTGATCAAGTTCACTTTCTCTGTCAGTTTATGAATTAAAAGGCAAGAAAAACCTCAAGTGCAATAAGTAGCAGCAGATAAATTTAGAACACAACAAAACAGGAGCAGACAGAACCAGTGTTAATCCTGAGAATCATGAGAGAAAAACTAGTCCCACAAATTTGAGGCAATTTTGAGGCAAGCTTTAATTAAATCCTGGCCAGGATGATGAGCCCTGACCAGGACCATTCTTGGGTTCCCAGGAATTGTCGACAAATCCCATTTTGCAGAGACTTAAAAAGGCAAAACCATAAAGACTCCATATTTTCCATCAGGTCCAATCATGGGCAAGTATACAACCTGACTTATTTTTTCCTGCCCATGTACCTCCTGCCTACATGTGATCAAGCAAGCACATCCAGTGCAAGATGGGTCAAACAAACTTGTTTAGGGAGGTGAAAACACATGGTTTGTTATTTCCCACAAACAACAGCCTCCAAAATTCCAGGAGGTTATCTGATTTGGGCAAGTGAGACTTACAGGTTATTTTTGGCCCTTACACCAGCATTTGAAGAAAGGCTTTCATTAGGGGTGAGTGAATATAAACATATAGTGAACACACAGAGAGACAGTCTTCCTACAAAGTCAAGGTGGGGATCCAGATGCCAGAGACCCAGCTTCCTCTTGAGGACTGCAGGTTTTTGAAGGGTCTTCCTCCCCTAATTTAGTGTTGGTTAGCTTGAAGAAAGATACTAGTTGATTGGCCTACAACTATTGTGTAAACATGTCCTGATCTGGCTTGGACTGGTTGAGTCAGTCCATCATCAGGGACTACTGGCAAGAGGAAAAGCCCAAAAGACTTTTTGTTTTAATCTGTCAGGCTTATTCCTCAGGACAATGGGGTGAGGAAGAAGCCAGTCATCTTGAAAGTTTACCTTGTAACCTTTGTTACCTAAGTCATTGCCCCTCTCCCTGTCCTTCTGCCTATCAGGGAGTACGTCTAACTCCTAGTCCATCAGTAGGTTAGAAGTCAAATTATATTGAACTATCTTTCACTGTCTCCCCAGTCCACCTTTATATTTGACCCAACACCATGTGATTATCAGGTGAAATCACTGGGAATGTAATAAGGGACAACTAACGTCTACCACAAAAAGTAAGAATATCACTGGATATCATCTACAGCAGATACTTCTCTCCTTGGATGTCATCCTCTTACCTGATAGTGCTACCAATGAGTTTGAATGGCACCTTTGTTTATTAAAGTTTTGTTCTGTTGCCATGAAAACATCATGCAACTATCACCATGGAGGAGCACTGTACTTGGTGTGGCCATTTGCATTCTGCTCCAGAATAAACTATCTCCTATTCTCCTTGAAGGTGAGAACTGAGCTTGTGTATCTGGCTTGGCAGAGTCAGTATAGGCTCCAGACAGAAAACATCATCTGCAGTAAAGGGAAATAGAAAACAATTAAAGACTCTATAAAGAGATAGTGTATTTAGTTCCTTATTTATATTGGTTTCCTTTACATTTCCTTAAATGCCAGTACAATGGAAGCAGCATTTCTCAGTCTTGTGGTCTGTACATAATGGTGGTAAGTATGGATTGCCCCATTCCAAATTAAACCCACCTCTCTCTTTCCTAGGAAGTAAATGGTAAATATTTTCCATTTCAAATGTACCAATAGCCTCATGGTGAATACTGGTAAACACTCACATGACTTTTTTTTCTATTCACCTTCAAATGGTAGGCTCTGGTTACAAAGGGAAGATTATCTCAACCCCATATACTTGTCTGTCTTACTTATATACTTCTGACTCCTCTCCCCAACCCCTCTCTTCTCTCACACACAAACCCACCCGTATTTTCAAGAAGTTTCTGCTTTAACCATACATTAAATCTTACTCTTCAGCCAGGAGTTAAGGGTAGAAAGCTGAAATATGTTTTCTGTCTTCTAGATGGAAAATCTCCTCTCTGAAATAAAATAAAGGAAGGGATAATCCTGGCTGGAAATTTGCACCGGTGTGAGCAACCACGATGGAGTCATGGCTACCAGGATTCCTCTTTTTCTAGCTGCATCATCATTTTTCCAGCCCTGCTTCCTTCTTCCTCCCACAGTTTCCTCTTGTTCTGTTTCTTCACGTTTTCTTCCTCTTCCTCTCCTACTCTTCCCTTCCATCCTCTTTCTATACTTCTGCCTTTTGTCCTCCTGTTTCCCCAATCATCATCTGTCAGTCTCTCTTCCCTCTCCCTGCTCTTCGGCATTTCCATTGTTTCCATTCCTCCCCTAGTCTACTCTTTTTAAAGAGGAGAGTGATTAGAACATTTTAACGATAGTCATGTTGGCTATGGTATTTTCAGTAAATTAATATTGACTGATGCTGATTTTTTCCTTTTCCTCTTCTCTCCCTTAGAAATATAAATTACAGTGTGATTATCTCACAGATGGAGCACTGTCAGACGGAGATTAGAAAACAGAAATAGGATATTGGATGTCATAACACCCAAAGGCTCTTGTAGCATTTTCTATAACATTTTCATTATTATATTTCTAAGTATATTTTGTTATAAAATCCCTGCATTTGCAGTTATTCATTTCATAAGGTTTCCTCTAGGGTCTAGATGTGCATTTTTTTTCTTAGCTCCAGGCAACTGCTGAATTTTCTGAAGCATAATGATACATATTCTTTCCTAATTTTTTTCTTGTTGCTTTTTAATAAGTTTGTAGTCTAATGTCCATTCTACTTTTTTTGAATTTTAATGAATTCAATATTCTCTCTCTCTCTCTCTCTCTCTCTCTCTCTCTCTCTCTCTCTCTCTGTCACATACACACACACACACATCTTTTTTCATAGGCTAAATCTGTTTTAAAGAACAAAAAAAAAGTTCTAATTCCCAAATGTCTTCTTTTCAGCAGATGTTACAAAATGATAGAATCATGTTAGAACACATATTAAAAGTCCTTTAGAAAAGCCTCATTTAAATCATGACTCTTAACTATGAACATAAACCAACAGGTCAGAAACGACGGAGAAATCATGACTGCCAAGTGGATGAGCTGAGCCTTGATGAATGGCCCATATGTGCTCTCCAACCTTTGGGTCTCCACATATCTACTAAGTGACAGGGCCAATTCCTCAGCTAAATTTACGAATATGGAGGGCAGATTCAGTAGACTTGCTTATCCAAACATGCTATAATACCTTCCTGGTGTATCTTAGACATGCAGTCTGAGATGCTAAACACTGCCTATAAAGGGCTGCAGCCAACACTCTGTCTGTGGCTGAGGTTTAGCCAGTCAGATTTCCTCACATGCCAGGTTTTCAGATTTTGCAGGGAATGTACCTCCTCATTCTAACAGTAACCCTTTGATAGTGTCTCAATGATATTCCTGCTCTCTTAATTTAAGGAAAAATGATAGCTCTCTTTGAATGCAAATGCGACAATATTATGCTCAAAGTCACCCCAATGGCATACTAGGGCATCCTCCTCAAACCCTTTCAACTATTTTTTAGGCAATTCATTGTTACCCTGAGATATTTGTCATCTAAATTGAATACATCCTTGACATTTTTTGATACTAAAATTGGGTTCATGGATCTTCAAAGTCTGGAATCTGGAAAATTGAAGTTTAGTCATGTTATGATGAAATAAGAATCCAGTTGTTATAAAGAAATTATAGAAGTATCATTAATAATCATTTGAAATATAGTAACTAATGCACATTTTATTAGAATAAAAGTGGCAGCAACTCTAGAATAAGATATATTTTGGAATGAGCTATGAGTTTGTAAGTGCATCAAAATGTTTTAGAAAGAATGCAGCATGCTTAGAGTCTATTTGGTTCTGGGTATTGTCAGAGGGTGAGATAATTTCTGACTTCTTTAAAAGTATCCTCTGTGTGCCAGATGTGGTGACATATACCTTTAATCCCAGTACTCCAGAAGTAGAGGCAGTCCGATCTATGTGAGTTTGAGGCAGGTCTGATATACACAGTGTGTTATAGGTCAGCCAGGGCTACATAGTGAGATGCTATCCCAAAAATACACTATTCTTTAGCTGATGCCCCTAAAAGCAGACATATGACTTAATTGATTCCTAAAATACCAAATATCTTCAAATAATACCATGTTCTCTTGTGCAGAGGTTGGGTCAATTCTTCAGGAAGGAGGAGGTTTCTTCATGATGGATCATCTTAAGCTCTGACTTTTCAGTGTACTTCATGATGGATCATCTTAAGCTCTGACTTTTCAATGTACTTCTAGTGACAGTAGAAGTCTCCTCTATTACACCAGTTCTCAGCCTATGGGTTGTGACACCCTTGATGAACCTCTGTCTCCAAAAAATATTTACATTATGATTCATAACAGTAGCAAAATTATAGTTATGAAGTATGAACGGAAATAATTTTATGATTGGAGGTCATCAGAACATGAAGAACTGTATTTAGGGGTCGCAACACTAGAAAGGTTGAGAACCCTTGCTCTATTATGTAAGTATGGTCCTTTTTGCTACAGATGTCTGTTATGATCATAAACGTTTGTCACTTTGTGAAGAGTTACCAGTTCTGATGCTCTGCTTCTCCAGAATGGCATTATTTCTTTATTTGTTGCTTTATGTAGAATCCCGTTTGCTTCACAGTGTTAATACAAAGTCAAATCTGGGAAATAGATGATGATAATATCAATGGGACGTTAAATTATACGAATTTATATTAGTTATTCTGGGAAATAAATATGGGGATTAAATTTTGTGCAACTAGATGTTAAAAGGGAGGGCAATAGACTTACTAATGGTTCTGTTTCAGTATACAAAGTTGAACATCTGGTAGGTAACTGAATAATTTCCATGAGTGTAGAAGCTAATCCTGGACCAAGTAATGGCCGAAAGAGTTGCAATAATCTATTCTTAGAGGAAGTGGGTATGAAAGTACTCAATGAATCAAGCAAAGAGAAGGGATGAGGTGGATTCATAAATGTCTTGCACA
The DNA here is from genome assembly GCA_902168325.1 of Peromyscus nudipes. Classification (NCBI taxonomy): domain Eukaryota; kingdom Metazoa; phylum Chordata; class Mammalia; order Rodentia; family Cricetidae; genus Peromyscus; species Peromyscus nudipes. Next base: position 10,511 of record CABHPH010151150.1, on the reverse strand, counting down.
AATGTATTTGAAATGTGACCTCACTGGGTGTTCCCAAAGACCTCTTTCTCAAGGCATTGAGAACCTATGATGAAAAGAAACAATTGCATCCTTGAAAAGAGAACAGAATTAATGAGGCATAGTGAGTGCCTGAAAGACAGGCGATGACACTAATTGAACTCTGTTTTTGCCTCTGTAAAATGCATATGATACTTACATATTCCAGAAAATATGAACATCTGTAAGCCATACAATCTCAGATCTTATGTGCATATAAGTATTTTATTCTATAGAGTTACTATTAAATATTATCATATAGATTAACAACTGAAAATGTTCTCTTCCAAAGCAAAAGACATCTGACATAGTCCAGTGCAGTATTCAGGAGTTTTGGGTAAGGTAGCTCTGTGTTCATCTATGATCTTTAAAGCTTGTAGAGATATAATCTAAGCAAACAAACATAAGAAAAATGAAATTTCAATGTAAATGAGAATAGCAGTGCATAAAGAATTCATTTTAATGCCATCTACTATAACATAAAAACCAAGGGCAATATATTCAAAAGATCTGGGCATTACAGTTCATGTAACTGTTTGCATATTTTCATTTATTAGTTATAACCACAAGAAATTCCAAGCTTTTGACAAGGAAGAGAAGAAACAACAACTCTTGATTCCAAGACCATGTTTCCTCTGTAATTTCAAAACCAAAAGGATGTAGCCAGTGCCCTTGGCATGACAACATAGAGAGGTCATCAGACATTCATTTCTCTCATAACAACTTCCAAATTCAGGTATTATGTAAGTGCCTGTGATCAATGGAAAACAAATGCTAGTCACAAAAGTATTGACCACACTCAGGATTATGATGTTAGATGGTGCCCCAGAAGTGAACCACAAGAGACAGAAGAAGCTAAAGCACACACCCAGGCTTCCTTATGAACCCACAGACCCCTTCCATACTTCCTGTCCCCAAGAGGAAGAACCAGTTCTCATTTAAAGTATTTCAATCATACCTTATAACAGGAGCTTCTTCATACTTTTTCATAAGGGGAAGAAATGGTTTCTGCCAGAGTCTGCATTCACCACTGAGGGATATTTGCTCCTTACCCTCTATCCATTTCAATCACTGGCCTCTCTTTATGTCTTATAAACTGTTGCATGAATCACAAACTAAAACAACATTGTGTCATATACATGGAGTGTATACTACATGGAGTACACTGTTATTAAGCAGTGTAACTAAATAGAACATTCTATTGTTTTATATTATACAATGAAAGTGAGGTGACAGAGTGACAGAAACAAAGAGACAGAGTGAGAGACACAGAGACAAAGAGACAGAGACACATATATATCTATTAAACTAGAGAGCTAGACAGACATATATATGTATGTATGTATATCTATATACACACATAAACAGACATATACTTTACATATGTATGCATGTTTATAAAACCAGAGAGAGAGAGAGAGACAGAGACATGACTGTTGTTGTTGTGGAATATTATTTTAAGATGTGTTACATTCATTTATGCTGTGGAATATTTGTTTTAATGATGCAAAGATGTGTTTCATTCTTCTATGTTGCATTTTAGTGAAAACTGACTTATATCTTTTTACTGTAGAAGCAATTCACACTCTTATTCTTCAGGTGACTCCTTGGGAGTCACCAAGAGCAAACATCTAAACAGAAACTCTAAACTCTACACATTCCCGTAGAGTTCCAGCCATGGCTGTGCAGAATTTTGGCTCCTTTAACCGTGATCAAAATTTTCTATCTGTTTCTAAAGTTATCTCAGCCTTCCTACAAGTGCCTCTGGTTCCTCAGTGGCCTCAAGATTTGGGACCTCACAGAAGCCTGAGATTAGGTAACTGGCAGATCACCGTGATGGCCATTAGGCTAGATTCAGAAGATGTTGAATGATATCATAATTTAGAATAGAACTACTTTAGAAGACCATGTAACTATGCAGTTCCCAGGAGCTCTTTTTTCAGTTGCCCATTCTGGTTACTGATTTGGTCCTGTTTTTCTGAAGGGCAATTGTTCCTGCCTTTCTTTGATCATTTAAATACCATTCCTGGGATTCTTCACACCAACAGCTTAAAAACATCATTTAAATTATGATTCCAATTCATTAATGCAATGCCCTTACTCTATTACTACTGGCCTACTGAAGTTCACTAATAGAGTAATATTTTAAGTTTTATATATATTAGAAGTAACTACTTTCAAATTAAGTGGAATGAGAAAATAATTTGCAATAGGGTACTGAAAATTCATTTACTTTGTAATATGTTTATGAGCATCTTCAAACTATCTCATCTTTGGCTTTTATAAAAATAAAAAAAATCATGATCCTGTTGGATGGTCTGTTGGTGTGTGTGTGTGCGTGTGTGTGTGTGTGAAATGTATTAACTCAGCTTATACTGAAATAGTACCAAATTGTCTCATACCTGAGAGGCTGAGAAAGTCAATCAAGAAAAAAGCAAATAATCTTCCTTCTTCCATGGCCCTTTTATTGAGACAGCTACCAGAATGTGCCACCCACAGTTGCAGTGAGTATTCCCACATTAGTTATATCAACCAGTACATTATCTCAGTTGAATCTCTCTACTCATGTGATTCTAATTTGTGGCTAATTGGCACAAAAATTAACTATCACAAACCTATTTTGGTCTTGGAATTTCTATACATTTTTATTCTTATAGTTAATTATGTCAATCTTTTTTTAAAGATTTGTTTATTATGTATACAGTGTTCTACTTGCATGTATGCACGCATGCCTTCATGCCAGAAGAAGGCACCAGATCTCATTATATACGGTTGTGAGCCACTATGTGGTTGTTGGGAATTGAACTCAGGACCTCTGGAAAAGCAGTCAGTGTTCTTAACCTCTCAGCCTTCTCTCCAGCCCCCCTGATTGTGTTTATCTGAAGAGCATTTTATGTAAACATTCAGTAGAATGTAAACATATCTCTTAAGGAGATAAGTCTAGATAAGTATGTCAGCATTGCAGAAAATTCACACACAGATTAAAAAAAAATCACAGACAGCTAGCTTATGTGATCAGCTTTATCTAGCATAAGTTTTGCTATTTTATTGTAATAGACCTTGACACTTATACCACACTGGATAATACAATAGTCATCAAGATTTGTGTGTACTGCCCTAATATCTTCTTAGGGCTTGTCACAAAACTGACACTCAGGAAGAATGAACTGAAGGTTTATGGTAGCTCTCTGCAAATCACAGCCCCTACTTTTCTGCTCATGACAACTTGAATATGGCCTTACAGATGAGGACAATTAGCTGTGTGTCCTTAAAGTTCATTTTATGAAAATATATATGCAGTCATCTCCAGTTCCCAGTAAATGACAATAATCAACACAGCTCTTCCTTATCCATGTTTCAACATCAAACAGTTATTTTCTCTTGCTGTCAAATACATTTCATCTTCCAAAACAGTCTAATGGGCATCTCTTTATTTCTTGTGTATTCCGAGAATAACGTAAAAATGTGAAATGATACTAGCCTCAAATTGCAATCTTCAATTCATAAAGATGATTGTTATGTATGTGTGTGTGAGACTAGCACACATATACAATATAGACATACTAGATAGGGAAATGAAAATCAGGGTTCTATACAAAACATAATAGTTCCCATGTGAAATAGTTCAAAGATATAAAGATTATAAATTAGCTTTGTGTGTGTATACTTGTATGTCGTATGGGTCATCTGTGGAAGGCAAAGGACAACTTAGGGGAAGTCTGTTCTCTTCTTCCATCAGGTGGGCCATCAGTCTTGGTCTTCTGTCATCATCAATATTTCTTTTTCATAACTGTTTTGTAAGGATACAGTCAGGAATGCTGCCCATGACTTTCAACTTAGCACTTGGGAAACAGAAACAGAGGTAGGTGGGTCTCTGTGAGCCTGAAGCCAGCTTGGTCCACATAATGAGTACAAGGCCAGTCAGGGCTACATAGTATGATTCTGCCTCAATAAAATAATATTATTTTATTATATATACATATATAACAATGATATGTATCACAGTAAATATTGTGAGCTTGTAAACATAGTGGTTTCATGAGTAAATTTTTATATATCAGGGTATTAAAGTATTACATAGAATGTGTTAATAGAATTTACTATTAGAGGTGTAGTTGAAGGGATCAGACTGTTCTAACTAGCAGTTTCCATCAATAGACTATTTCTTTTTTGAAAAGACTGGAGAGAGAACTCAACAAATCAATTCAGTCTGTATGGAAATCAAATCTTTGGTGGAGAAGTTATTTGAATCCCCTAGACCATAGGAATGGTGATCTGCATATTCCATTTATAAATTCATGTTGTAATTTTTGAAATCAAACATGTTAGACAACCTGGCATTATTGCAAATTCAGACATTTAACTCTGTTTACAGTTAAACATTTTTTCCAGAGGAAGTATTAATGCCAGCAGCTAATAGTTCTTAATTTAAAACACAATCGAGGAGTTTTAAATTTTACTTCAGAGGGGAAAATGTTGCTATGATTTCATGAGAGGAAGCACTTCTCTATATGTCACAGTCTACCTGGGCCTGCAGTGTGCTGTGCTGTAGGCAATAAAATGCACAGAGAATAACAAACACTCAGAGGCTCCACACAGGGAAGCTACCTATGTGGGGGGAAGGAGACTGTGGTTGTTGGAGAGTGGAGAAAAGTGGGGTTGCAGAGTTGTTCACCAGTGGGCATAAGGGTTCTCTTACTCAGGATGAGTGTATTCTAGAGATCTCCTGTCCATCATTGTGTCTAACAGTTAAAAGAAATCACAGGCATTTTTGTGCTCTAATAGAAATATAAATATATCAAATAATTTTTAAAATTTAAAACAAAATATTATAAAAGATAAAGTTTTGTGAAGGTATAAGTCATACATATGGCAAATTATTTGAGAATGTAAAGAAAATATGAATATCCTTAATTTAAATAGTTGTCAGTTGATAAGCTTATTAAATGTCACTAAATGATGTTTATTTCATCAAGAACAACTGATCTACATTGATACCCTAAATACTAATACTCATTTTAATTCTAGATCATAAAATTATAATCTCTTAAAGATAATCTTGAAAACACATCTTCACTTCATACATCTTTGAAAATTTATAGGAGTAAAGTGTTTCTTCCAATGTTTCAAATTATACTTCTGAAATTTGCTTTCTCTGTTTCTGCTTTTGAACTCTCCAGCAATGTGTGTGTTAGTGTCCAACCATCAGTTAGCATGATCATGTTTTATATGACTTATAAATAACTCTACTACTTCAAATTATTTTTCTTTAGCTAAACTTGTATTCAAAAATCTCTCAGGTAGTTAATTTAAGTTCCCTATTTTAAACACAAAGGAAGCTGGTTTTGTATGTGTACACTCTTCTCTATTTTCTACTCAGAATCTTTCCCCTACCTTGTGGGAATTCTTTAGAATCAAGCAAAAATCAGCTTTTCTGGGAAACTTTCCTAGACAGCTGCAAACTCCCTAAAGTGTGTGTGTGTGTGTGTGTGTGTGTGTGTGTGTGTGTGTGTGTGTTTGGTTTTGTTTCATGCTGTTATTCTTCCTATTGTCCTTTTGTATGAGTCTATTTGAGCTTCCAGATACAAGGGCAGCAATTTTTGTCATGCACATAACATTTAGTAAAGTCAGTGGTCATTTAGTAAGATCTTTAAACTCCTTGGTGAGCAAGTATTAGTGGATATAATTTAATAATTATCAAAGAGCGAAGAGGCATCCTGATAGAGGTGTGGGATTTTCATTACGTAGCTACATAGCCAGAGTGACTTTTAACAGGCAGGCACAAAACAGCTCCCGAAATGACTCTCCTTATACCTTCACTAGGAATCTTCATGTCCTGTGAAGTTTGCAACAGAGTTTACTCTCCTTTAACAGTGTTTACAGTGATGGGGACCCTGGAATTTTCCTATTTCTTGCTTAACCTTCACTAGCAGTAATTTTGCTGAAAATGCCACTTTCGTCATTTTATTCCAGTTAAAAATTTTGAAATACATCATGTTTTGGAGAGATTAATTGAAATCTCATTATTTGTAGGCACAAATTTCATTCTGTCTTCATCACTCCCCTGCAGTAGTCCTCTGTATAATTAGAACCTTCATGTTTTCTGACCATTTTCTGTACATTGACATTGGAATCTCAGGCATATTTTCTGTCACCGTTAACTTAGACATTTTTGTTTGTTTGTTTTCCCACAGCATTTTTGACTTGCAAGCTATTTTGGCTCTCATTGCATAATGGATTTTAGGAGAAATTACATCACACATATGACAAATTATTCATGGTATTTTGCAGTTGTGCACACATATGTATACATGAGTGGGGAGGAGGGAGGGAGGGAGGGAGGGAGAGAGAGAGAGAGAGAGAGAGAGAGAGAGAGAGAGAGAGAGAGAGAGAGAGAAAGAGAGAAACTCCTTTGTCTATATAGTTTTGCATCTAGATAAATATACATGATGCTCCATATGAGGGAATTTATGCCAGTTACCGTAAACATAGGCAGAACCCATGGCTATGACTGTCATAGACCCTGGGTGCAGTGGATGCCTGTTGATGCTTTGCTAGACAGTCACGCTGTCAGACTGTCACTAAGTATTTATAATTATGTCCATGAATTTGTGCTGTCACACTTGATCAAAGAAACTTCTTATTGAGTGGGTAATGATTAATTCATAGACAACCTGTTCAAAATACTGTGAATAAACTGTGTTAAGCCATAGATGGGGCATCTTGATCGTCACCCTATTTCCAGTGTTCAGAGAACACAGTGCAAGAGAAGATGGAAAGAATGTAAGCTCTGAACAATGGGAAGAAGTGCTATAAAATGCTGTCACTGGGACATGGCATGGGTGTTGTTCACGGGAACTCACAGTAGCTGTTGGTACTTGCATTAGACATGTGCAAGATCGTGTGGAAGGGTCTGTCTAGGCCCCACTAGCTAGTGAATGAGCTATTGCCATTAGTTGGCTTCTGGGGAAAGGAGAGCCATTTGTCAGTTTTTTTTAAGGGATGTTCACTCTACTAGTGGGTTGTCAATTCCACAGTGGATAACCTCATACCCATGTGCATATGAACAGCCCTAATTGAATTCAGTGAGTAATTAAAAAAAGTCAAGGATATGAAGTTGGGGGGAAAATATGTTGGGAGATGGGTAGAGGGTTTTGAACAGAAGGAGTAGGGGCAGATATGACCAAAACATATTGAATATATGTCTGAAAAATTCAATGATTGAGTTAAAAAAGGAAAAATACAGGAGAAAAGGGGGAGGGACTTCAAGAAGCATTTTGAGTAGAGAAAGGGTCTGGTGATGAAGAATTTAGAAACAGATTTGCCTACCTTCAACCTGTCTACCTACTAAAATAATCTGCAGATGTAAAATGTCAGAGGAAGACATTTCACGAGTCGTATTGTAACATTATGTCTGGATGTGTCTTAGCAATACTCCCAGTGGAAAGGGTCTTTGTACAGCAAGGCAGTTACATAACAATCCTAGTTTGTAACCATCACATGTTTGACTCAGTGTTTTCTGGATGTTATTAAGCCAGTGGATGCTGCTGATTTGATTGTTCTGGTCCATTATGTTGCAATTAATTGCCAACTTTTCATCTTTTAATACTCAGAGTTAATCGAACGTCATAAACTTCAGCTTGATATTTCTTACTGTAAAATTTAAGGGGAAATTGCTGTGTTTCCTTAAATACATCATTTTATACATTGAATTTTCTCTCCTGGAGCTCCGATTTCACATAAGGCCAGCTGCAAGACAGCACTCCTCAGTCTAACACTGCTTCCCTGTTTTTCTGTCTCTGGATTGATTTTTCTGGGCTTCAATTTTAAACTCCATAATGAATCATCTTCAATTAGACTGATTTTGCTTCTCCAATGTTAGATTTACTTTCATGCTTCTCCAGTAGATCCAGCTTACCTATGTCTATATAACTTTTAATACTCAAAGTCCTACTCACTTGGTTTTAAAATTTCCATTTCCTTCAAGAATAAGTCCTTGCCTATTAAAATATATTTGTAAACATGGCTGTAAGAGATAATACCCATGTGGATTTGTTTGTGCTTATGCATGCAAGTACTGTCTATTGTCTCTTCTCTTAACTACATGCTACATTCTGGTTTTTATCTTTGGGAGAGAGATTTCTCATTAGCTTTACTTGCATGTATGGCATTGTTTATATACTATAACTAAATAAGATACATTATGTATGATACAATAATTAATAGCAACTACAATATATAAAGTAAAATACAATGTATTGAAGCATAATGTGAATTGGTTTCTTTCATTTTACAAAGTGTATAAGTACTGTTCCCTATGTGACTCTTTGGTGAGAAAGTCAACATTCAGTGTTCTTCTAAAGTGAAGCTGAGCTGGGCAGCAACCATGAGTAGAGTTAACCCCTCTGTTGCTGCATCAGGTTGAAAAGGTATAAGGCCTTTTTTGGGTGAGGCGTCTGAAAAAAGTCTAAACATGGGTATGATTTAAAGAAGGTTCAAATACAAGCAACATAGTTGTGGTGGTTTGAATGAGAATGATTCCCATAGGCTCATATATTTGCATGCACAGTCCCTGGTTGGTAAACTGTTGGAAGTATTAGGGGGTATGGCCTTGCTGGAGTAGGTGAGGCCTTGCTGGAGGAGTTGTATCACTGGGGATGTATAGGCAGAAGTTTCTCTCTCACCTGCCTGTTCCTAAATAATGGACTTGGAGGCTTAATATTACTTATAGATGCTCAGCCAGTAGCTCAGGCTCATTATTAACTAGCTCTTACACTGAAATTAACCCATAATTCTTATTTATGTTTAGCCACGTGGCTTGGTACCTTTTCTCAGTGGAGCATTCGCATTTTACTTCACCAGGTCCAGTGTCTATCTACCTGCTGCCTGTGGATCAGATTGTAAAGCTCTCAGATACTGAACCAATATGATGCTGTCTGCTTCCTGCCATGATGACAATGTACTAACACTCTGAATTTCTAAGCAAGCCCCCCTTTCAATGCTTTTTCTTATAAAATTTGCCTTGGTCAAGGCATCTCTTCATAGCAATAGAACAGTAACCAAGACAATAACCAAATGATGATTTTAAAACAAGGAAATGGACAGATGTCACAAATTCTACTCTAGTATAAGAATAGCTAACCAGGGCTGAAGTTGGTAGGTGAAAAATGGGAGATACACATTATCTGTTGGTATTTTGGTTGCTATTTTCTCGTAGGAAACAATCAATGGGGGCTGATAAATAGTGTAATATACATAATAACATATATAATTATGGATATGAGAACATATACACACACATATATATATGTATGTATACATATATATATGTGGTGAATTAGCAGTCTTAAGCATATGAAAGTCTGAGGGCTATAAACTTAGGCAGAATATATATATTATCTATGTTGTAGTCTGGATCAGAAGTTCTTTTTTTTTTGGAGACCCTCTTTTTTTTTCTGTCAAAGACTCAATTTAACCTACATTATTCTGTCTAATTAACTTTCACTAAGTCAATTGACTACAATTAATAATTGTCTCTGAAGAATACTATTATAGCAACATATAGACTATTATTTGACCAAACCACTGACATTTATAATCTGGAAACATTGACACATACAATTAACCAGTACAGCTGCAGAATCAATTTGAATTGCATGCCAGGAGTAACATCCAGCAAGAGGGAAAAATGATGGATTTGTAAGTGGCTTTCCTTATGCTATTATGAGGAATAGTCACATAGTATTAAGTATGTCACACAGGGAATTTGGTACAGTGTGGCATCATGATGCCAACTCACAGCATTGTGATGCATAAATCAGCATCACAGTGTCACAGTTCAGCATTGGGATGGCACAAACTAGCGATGTGATCTCACACTTCAGGTTTGTGATACCATAGTTTAGAATTGTGATGCTACAGCTCAGTATTGATATGACATTGTGGAACACTGTGATGTCAGAATGGCATGTTATCATAGCACCAAGTACAACTGTCATGGCACAAGGAGTCATTGTAATGTTACTATGATCATGGTGATGTACATTAACACATCATTATGTTCACAAGTTTTAACCTAGTTGTTTTTCTCTTGAGAATTTTGTATGTATACATAATGAAATATGATCATATTTATCCCCCATTTCCTTCTTTCAATTCTTCCTATATCACCCTTAATAAGTTCCCCCACCCAACTTCATGTTTTGTTTGTTTTTTATATATTGTATAATAAACAAAGTTCATTAGTGATGCCAGAAAATGTGCATGCATGTGGATCATTCTACTGGACCATGAGACTCCTCGCTATTTTGCTCCTGGTCATGACAATTGATCATAGCAATAGAAAGTCTAACTTTGCACCTCTCTTCCACCTCTTATTCCAGAGGTCCTCCCTGCTTAAACCTTTCCACTTTCAGTATTCAACCTCTCTATTTTCATATTACCTATCATCTACTCTGTCCCTTCCTTAAGGTACT
>CABHPH010151148.1:0-43886 GCA_902168325.1 Peromyscus nudipes | reverse complement strand
GGGGTAGAAGGGAGCCTGCCCGCTGGCCAGAATCTGGGGCCAAGGTGAGCAGGTCTTCCCCTAGATTATTATTTTTTGATATCTAGTTTCTTGAGATCTTTATATATTTTGGAGATCAGCCCTAGGTCAGATGTGGGGTTGGTGAAAATATTTTCCAATTACATAGGCTGCTGTTTTGTTTTATTGGCAGTGTCCTTTGCCTTATATAAGCTTTTCAGTTTCATGCATTCCCATTTATTAATTTTTTTATCTTAGTGTTGGTACTATTGGTGTTCTGTTTAGGAAGTTGTCTCCTATGCCAACATGTTCATGGCTATTCCCCACTTTCTTCTATCAGGTTCAGTGTAAATGAATTTATGTTGAGGTCTTTGATATCCTTGGCCTTGAGCAATTGTGCAGGGTGATAAATATGGATCGATTTTTATTGTTCTACATGCTGACATCCAGTTTTGCCAGCACCATTTTTGAAGATATTTTCTTGTCTACATTGTACAATTTTGGCTATTTTGTCAAAAATCACGTGTCAATAGATATGTGGATTTATGTTTGTGTATTCAGTTTGATTTGATTCATCAATGAGTTTGTTTTTTGAAGGGGAGTTGGATTTTGTCAAATTCTTTTTTACCATCTAATCAGTTGATCATGTTTTTTAGTTTGTTTATGTGATGGATTACATTGACAAATTTTATATGTTGTAATATCCCTGCATCTCTGGGATGAAGTTCACTTGACCATGGTAGATGGTCTTTTTATTGTGTTGATGGATGTTGTTTGCCAGTATTTTATTATTTTTGTATCAATGTTCATGAGGGAAATTGGTCTGTAATTCTCTTTCTTTGTTGAGTCTTTGTATGGTTTGGGTATCAGAGTAACTAAGAATTTGACAGTGTTCTTTCTCTTTCTAATTTGTGGAATAATTTGAGGAGTACTGGTATAAGTTCTTCTTTGAAAGTCTGGCCAAATTCTGTGTTGAAACCATCTGATCCTTGGATTTTCTTGCTTGGGGCACTTAATGATTGCTTCTATTTCCTTAGGAGTTATCTGTCTATTGAAATTGTTTATCTCATATTGGTTTAATTTTGGTATGTAGTATCTATCAAGAAATTCATCCATTTCTTTTAGATTTTCCATTTTTGTGGAGTACAGGTTTTTTGAAGTATGACCTAATAATTGTCTGGATTTCCTCAGTGTCTGTTGTTATGTACCCCTTTTTTGTTTCTCATTTTGTTGACTGAATATTCTTTCCATGCCTTTGGTTAGTTTGGATAAGGATTTGTCTATCTTGTTGATTTTCTCAAAGAAACAACTTTTTGGTTTAATTGATTCTTTGTATTGGTCTCTTTGTTTCTATTAAATTGATTTCAGCCTTCAGCTTGATTAATTCCTGTTGTCTACTCTTATTGGGTAGTTTTGCTTCTTTTTGTTCTAGAGCTTTTAGGTGTGCTATTATGTTACTAATATGAAATTTCTCCAAGTCCTTTATGAAGGCACTTCATGCTATGAACTTTCCTCTTAGCACTGGTTTCATTGTGTCCCATAAATTTGGATATGTTGCTTATTCATTTTCATTGAATTCTAAGAAGTCTTTAATTTCTTTCTTTATTTCTTCCTTAAACCAATGGTAATTCAGTTGAGAGCTATTCAGTTTCCATGCGTCTGCAGGCTTTCTGTAGTTTGTGTTGTTGTTGACTGCTGAGGACTGTTGTAACTGGTTTGGCCTGTACATCAGTGGCAGAAGTCTACTGGGGTTGAGGGCAGGGTCCGGCAGCAGCAGAGCCAGAGCTGAGCTGGGATGGCTTTTGACCTGGGAACAGATGAGGATAGGAGGGTTAGCTGAATTTTGAGAATCATTCTTTTCGTTTGATTTATGATGTTGCTATGTTTGTGTATAACAAATATCTGATGTTAATACAAACCCTCTTCACAGTGTATTTTGATTTTTTGTGTAGATTTGGTCTCTTTTTGTAACCTTAGCTTTTTATTCTTTAGGTCAGGCATACTCAATTTTCAGATAATTCCAGAATGTATCCTTTTGAGTGGAAAATGTTTCAGATATGTCTCCCAAATTATTTGAAAACATGGAAAGAAATTGCAATAATTACATTGGTATATGCAGAGGAACTATCTTTGTATCTTCAAGACTCCCTGAGTTTTAATCAAATTGTGGGAAAGTTGCTCCTGTGGGTACCATGTCCATCTATAGAATTTCAGTGTTCTTGGGATCCATAGCACTGAAGGACTGTTTGCTTGCTTCAAAATGTGATCTATCCACTGGCTTCAGGTTTTGAGTTATCAAACTCCATCCATGGTAGTTCCCAGTTGATGGGTTTTGGTGGTAGACATGAGGAACAAGATTGTTTCTCCCTATCTACTCTCCTGCCCTGCCTGAACTAGCCTCTGTTGTCTGCATTCTTTAGCTTATAAATCTCCTATTCTCCATTGCTGCCTTTATGGGCTATCTATCACCCAGAAGTGACCAGCCAAATCAAATCTTCCTACCCTGTGGCTGTAGTCTTTGATCAGGCCCCTATAGGTAACTAAGTTTTTAACTACAGCTTCTTTCTCAAGGTGGTATCCTGCCTTTGTCTCAAGGCATGCAGTACAATAAAACAGGGTTTTTCCAACAGTGACTACTTGAATCATTTCATAACCAAAACTCACAATTGGATTTGAGGTGCTTGAGTTGGCTGTAGGCTTTCTCTGAGGTTAGGCCTATTGGATTTGATCTGAGATGATTTGCATGCAGCTACTGAATCTCTTCTACTGGCCAAGAAACTGAAAGGCTACTGGCAAGAGAATTGCTTACCCGAGGCTATATCCAAATTGCTTATCTGTCCTGACTGTGTTTCTGTTCTCTTCCAGTATCTTTTTAATGTTTACATGTGGATTTCCAAAGCATTTCCCCTATTTTTCTCTTTGTGTTCAATTTTGTTCATTTTGTTTTTCTGACACTAATTCTCTGGTTCTAGAGGCCAACTCTAGTCTACACTATGAGAAATAACCTGAGGAGCTCCTTTGCCATGATTAATTGTAGTGTTAGCATTGGATGAGGTAATAAACATGAGGGAGAAAAGAAAACCATATCCTTTTGCTTTAATTAGGATTCCTCTTGTTGTGAAGAGATACCAGGATCATGACAACTCTTATAACTGGAAACACTTAATTGGTCCTCTTTACAGTTTCAGAAATTTAGTCCATTATTCTCATGGTGGGAAGTATGGTGGCATGCAAGCAGACAAAGTGCTAGGGAGGTGGCCGAGAGTTCTACATCTGGATCCACAGGCATCAGGAAGAGAATTCTACACTGGGTAGTCCTCAAAATCCATCCCTAGTGACATACTTCCTCCAGTAAAGCAAAACCTACTCCAACAAGGCCACTCATTATGGGCCAAGCATTCAAACACATGAGTCTATGGGGTCCATTCCTCTTCAAATCACCACATCCCTAAATGTATCAGTTAGAGCAGTTTTCAAATGGAAAACTAGAGTGAGGAAACAGCTATACCACTACAACTGAGTAGGAAGCAAACTTACTCATTTATTGGGGATAATAAGACACTGTGGGGAAGTCCAAGCTGGGGACCAGATACATATTGACTGTCAAAGACTGAGATGAGGGTCAAGGAGAGCAGAGTCTGGAAAGATTTATAGTAAACTGGAAACAACAAAGAAATTTCTTTGGAATCTATACCTGAAAATCATTTCAGCCTCATAATAGTACAGTTTTGAAGGAATCAGATGCAGGCTCCTAAAGATTGCTGAGAACAAAGAAAAGATATGAGTCAATACCAGTCCTGGGCACAACTAGTAGTGATGAGAAAAATAGAAGAATACACATTTTAGTGTGAAAATAGAATTTAATTCAGTATCTGTATCTCAGATTTATTATTTTTATTATTTTTATAATTATTATTGAGATACAATAAAAAAACAATAATCTGGAAAGTAATAAAAGAAACAAAACAGCAACATACCCACATACATAGGTTGTTCAGATACTGAAAATGATATTTAAAGTATTTAGTAATAAAATGGACAATACTCAAGGTAATATGAGAAATATTAGCATAGAGATGAATCTTATTGAACAGTGACTTATAATTAAAATAACACAATACCAAAGATTAAATAAATTAATTCTGAGCTTATCAGAAGATGGAAATAATATAAGAATGAGAAAAATATTCAAATTTTTAAAAAAGGAAGAAGAAAAAAGAAGGCCAAGTAGCTGAAGAGTATAAAGAAAACTGCAACAGTTTCTACAGAAAGATACTAAATAGTTAAGGCCCAAATCAGGTGATCAAAGTTGTTTATAGTATTCTTTTTATTTTTAAGATAATTCATCTGAGTAACTATTTGGAAACAATTACAACTAATTATCAAAGTTAATGACAGTGGACCACTATATGAGAATCACAGAAACTTCAACCCTCCTGGCACGCTTTCATGGTGATTTAAGGTGTTACACACACAACCTTTAGAGAAGAGTAATCATCAGTCTTACCCAACAATGAACCCTGTGAACTACAATAATAACTAGCTTTGTGAGACATGCTCCCTGGTGCAATGGTGGCATGAAAATTGTAGGAGTAACCAAAAAATTTCTGATCACATTTAAGGTCTGGTTCATATCTGGCAATGTTATCTACCCAAGTACCTGTACCTAGAAAGACTGTAGTTCCTAGGAGAGAGCTACTCCTATTATGCTGAACTAATACACTACTAAACCAATTCATTATGATCTATCATTATACCCACACATCAAACCATTTATCAGCCCTCATCTGAGAAGCTTCTGCTTGAAGTAAATGATGATTAACCCAAAGACACACTGGCCAAAGTGCAAATTAGAGCTACAGAATATTCAACTCCTAATGGGACATATGTTTTAGTTAGATTTTCTATTGATACAACAAAGCACCATGACCAAAGAGGAGAAAAGGGTTTATTTGGTTTACACTTTCATATTGTTGTCCATCCATCATTGAAAGAAGTCAGAACAGGAAGTCAAATAGGGCAAGAACCTGGAGGTAGAAACTGATGCAGAGGCATGGAGGGGTGCTGCTAACTGGCTTGGTCACCATGGTTTGCTCAGCCTGCTTTCTTATAGAACCCAGGACCACCAGCCCAGGGATGGAACCACCTACAATGGGATGGGTCATCCCCCAAAAATTACTAATTAAGAAAATGCCTTACAGCCAGATCTTATGAGGAAATTTTCTCAATTCAGCATCTCTCCTTTGAGATAACTCTAGTTTAGCCAGCACACCTGACCCCTTGTCAACTTGAAACACAGATACATCACTATTAAGCCACAACCTTTCCTTTCTTATTCATCCCCAGGATCTCACAAAAAAGTATACACAACACTGGGTGTGGTGGCATACACCTTTAACCCAAGCACTGAGAAGGCAGAGGTTAGATCTTTGTGAATTTGAGGCCAATAGGATCTAAAAAGGGAGTTCCAGGACAGGCACAGCAGCAACAACCACACATAAGTAACTTTAAAATTCCGGCAGTCTTTACAAATTCAAACACATTGCATTTTCAGTCTCTTTAAAATATCTAATCTCTGTAAAACTACAGAATCTCTTTTAAAAGTTCAAAGTTGCTCAGCTGTGGGCTTCTGCAAAAATCAAAATTAAATTAAATACCTCTTTCTTAAGAGGTAAGAACCAGGGCACAGTTGCAATCAAATCAAAGCAAAACCAAACTCCACCAAATCTGAAAACAATACTATGTCCAATGTCTGAGATCCACTCACTGTCTTCTGTGCTCCTCAAAGGGGCTTGAGTTATTTCCTCTGCTCTGCCCTCTACAGCACCCACAACTTGTCTTCTAGGTTCCAACTGGCTGCAGTCTACTGCTGCTGCTGTCCTTGGTCTTTCCATTGTATTGGCATCTCCAAAACTGCCAGACTCCTCTGCTACAACTGGGCTGCACTTTCACCGATAGCCTCTCATGGGCTTTCTTCATAGTGAAGTAAGCCTCAGTTTCTCCGAACGACCACTTCAGTCTCTGGTCTTCAATTGCTCCTGCTGTGGCACCTTCACCAATGCCCTCTCCTGGCTTCTCACAGAATATTGCAGGATACTTGAGCAAACTTGCTTGCCAAAGGAACCTGACTAGTTAATAAAGATCTAAATAGCCAATAGCTATGAAAGACAGGTTAGGTGAGACTTCTGGGGATAGAGAGGAACTCAGGAGGAATCTAGGCATGAGAGACACCAGGGATATATGGAACAAGTCGGGCATACAGAATAGGAGAGAGGTAAAAAGCCATGAGTCAGAACATAGATTAATAAAACAGGTTAATTTAAATTATAAGAGTTAGCTTGTGTTCTGGTGAAAGCCCCACCTGTCTGCCCAGACCCTGTGCCTCAGAAAGTCCCGCCAAACATGGCTCCTCCCCCAGAGATTCCCAAGACCACTCCCACAGGGTATTTAAACTGCACCCCAGAAACTTTTCAGCTTGAAACAAGCCAAAGCTAAAGACCAAGCTTTTACAATTAATTTTCATGACATGATTTGAGGGCCTGTGGTAAAAAGAAAGTCTGTCAAGAAAGCCCAACTACAACAATTCCAAGCCTCAGTTGCTCTTTATGACTCTTGATGCTTGCAAAACTGGTGAAACCTGGGTGACTCTTCCACTCCATGTTTGGCTAAAATGGAAAGTAAAACTGAGGTTGGCTCCACATCATAGATTCTACATGCTGACTTTCAGGAAACACTTCCTAGAAGACTTCACCTCAATGATGATGCTGGTCTCTTCTTAATCAATGCTAATTTCTTAGCTCCAGGTGAGCAGCATTAAGTACCCCAGAGAGGCAAAGCTTTTGGTTTAGTGGTTCTACTATCCTGTTAATCACAGCTATTCTTCAGCCCCACCTAACCAGAATGACAGAATCTTAAATCAAAATAGCAAATGGCCATGATAGAGTCTTTAAATTCCCTCTGAAACTTCACAAGCCAAGCCTCCATCCTCTTCACTGCTTTCAACGTTCTTATCTTCCGAGCTCCTACAGAACATTCCACTGAGCTCTCAACACTCAGTGGCTTTTCTAGCCCAAAGTTCGAATGTCCTTTCAAAAGCTCCCCTCCCTCCACCAAATCATAGTGAGGTCCAGCAAATCAATATCCAAATCCTGGTACTAACTTGTCCTAATTACCTTTTCTATTTTTGCAATGGAACACCATGACAAAGGAGAAAGTTGGAGAGGAAAGTGCTTATTTGGCTTACACTTTCATATTGCTGTCTATCATCAAAAGAATTAAGGACAGAAACTCAAACAGGTAGGAAACCTAGAGGTAGGAGCTGATACAGAGGTCATAGAGGGGTGCGGCTTATTGTCTTGCTCATCATGGTTTGTTTAGCCTGATTTCTTGTAGAACTCAAGACTATCATCCCAGAATAAAAAAACCACCCACCATGTGCTGGGCCCTCCTCCATCAATCACTAATTAAGAAAATGTCTTACAGCCAGACCTTTTGGAGTCATTTTCTCAATTGAGGTTCTCTCTTTTCAGACAATTTTGGTTTGTGTGACAAGTTGACAGAAGAATAGCCAGCACAATGTATTTCACACTCCTCTTCTGAATGTTGGAGGGTCATTGTGAAGAGAGGATAGTGTAAGAGCCATCAATGTTGGCTCTGACGGCTAAAGGGAAGTAGTATCTTCTGGACACAACAGGACTACTGTATGTAGGGATTCAGTGAGTGTAACATTTTTTTTAAAGACCCATGCAAGCCCAAGCCAGATTAAATCTCAGCACAGAGAGGGGAATGGCTTCAAATTTGCACCCCTAGCCAAGAAACTGTTGGCAATCCTTAGCTCTTGGGAGAATGAGGATCAATTTTTTCAGAGAGTATAGCCCTTGATAAGTCAATAATGCTCCAGTGGAAGGGGAATTATAAAAGAATTTAGACAACACAAATTAGATTTAATGGCATGGAAAAAAACCCACAAATTTGGAAGGAAAATTGCTGTGGATCTGGGCAGCATTGGAAGATGAAGGTTGAATACAGTAAAAATGTACAAAATTCTCAAAGAACTAATAAAAATATTAAAAATTGAAAAGTACAGTTTTACATTCACTGTGACACATACTAACCAAATACACGCAATTGATATGGAAGCACCATGCACAAAAGAACACTGAACAGAAGACTTTCATACTGAACTTTCAATCACTTTGAAGTACAGAGAGAAAAAGGTCAACCTAGGATTCCTATACACAGAAAAATATCTTCCAAAAGAAGTAAGAATAAAGAAATAACTTTTTTAGGAGACTAAATAAAGAGAATTTATGACCAGATCTCAGTAACAAGAAAAAAATCCAGAGAAATTTTCTAGAAAAAAAAAAGATTAAAACACCTTCAGGAAATGTGCATAAACAAAAATTAAAAACAAATACATTTAGAATTAGTAAACACAAAAATATTTTTATCATTTTAAATCACTGTAAGATAACAGATTCTCAAGTGTAAATGATCAAATGTGTATTGTGTGAAGTTTATAGTGTGTACTACAGAGAATACATGAGAGGAAAGAGAAAACTGAGGTATAGTCTTATAAGATTTTCATAATATAAATAATGTAGCATCTTATTGTTTGAATTCAGAATATAGGTGATGTGGATCATAACCCTGAGTAGACAAGAGAAAGCAAAACTAACAGTGGAAGTAATCCAACACAGGAGATACTAAAAAAAAGACTATCTAGTCCAAACAGCCATGGAATTTAGAAGTAATGGAAATGTGGGATATGGGGAAGCAGCGTGGTAAAACTCCTGCTTTAACTTATCTTTCTCTGTTGATAATTTCAATTGAAATTAGTTTTCTGGTAATTCAAAATAAAAGAAATTATCAGTTATATATTATCTCTACCATACTTCATTTCATTTATGAATAAGTTGGTACCATAAATTGAAGGTGGGAGGAAGCACCACATAACACTAAAATTAAAAATGAGTAGAGTGGTGGTGTTAATATCAGACAGTTCGGATTTTAAAATAGAATGATAGGAATGTAGATGTATTCCCCAATGTCAAAATAACACTCAATAGCCATTTATTATTGAAAAAAATGGATAGAAGCATAAACAATCGATACTATAGAAGTACTTCATAATCACATTGATTAGTGTAACTATAATATATAAGCATATAGATACAGTAACATCATAAATTAAATTGAAGAATATGGAAGGTATACTTATAAAATTTTTAAATCTTTTTAAGTAAGGTTTTTGCCATTCATATGTAATGAATGTGTTCTTATAATATTCATCCACCATCATCCTTATATCCCCCTCAAATACCCACTAACTTCCTCTTCTCATCTAGTCTCCCACTTTCATGCCTTTTTCTTTGTGTATAGGCAGACACAGTTTCTATATTATTATGATTGTAATAATTATGCCAAGTCTAGAAGATATCATCTCATAGCTCTCTACTCTCCTCTTATCCTCTGTTCCTTTAAATAAGTTTGCTCCCTTTCTATTATGTTATCTGGCTCTTTCAGGGCTGATTATATAAAGCTTCATTTTGCAAAGAACTACAAGGAATGCAGGAATTATGGCTGGTCAAAGTGCTGAGAATAAGCAACTGCTGACCTCTCATATATTCCCTGTTCGGCCTGAGGAGTCAGTAGCTGCTTATTCTCTGCTCCTTGACAAGACATGATTCCTGAATTCCTTGTTGTTCTCTGCAAAATGAAGCTTCTCTTATTCAAGCTGACAAAATCATTAGACTATGAGAATAAAGATTTATATTCATCATGTGTTTTTAATATATGTTCATTGAAAAACATGAAGTACCCTCTCTGCTATGGCCTATGACCTCCTCAACTACAGGTTTTGATCAGTCTCAAGTGCCAGGCACATATTCCTTCCTGTGGAGCTGGATGCAAATCCAATAGGAAGGCATTTGGTTAGCTCCACCAAAAGATTTTGCCGCTATTTGACTAGAGGGCATATTTTGCCTGGTAGTCAGAAGTGTACCATATATGTTCACAGCTTAGAAGCACCATTAAAGACACTTTTCTCCTCTTAGCCTGAATAGCATATTCAGGCTCTGTGCATAGCTCCAAAGGGTAGAAGCTTCTAGTTCAATTCCAAATGGATGTTTCTGATTTTGTATCAAAAGTGTGTGATGTTTTCAGGAAAATGGTTCTACCATCTAGTTTTGATGAGCAACCAAGAATAATGGTCTGTATTGCTCTGAGGGTCCCTGAGATCGCTGTAGCCAACCACTGACAGTGAGTTCACTTAAAATGTCTTAGATGGAGTGCAGCATGAACAAACTATAGAGTTCCAAAATGAAGAGTACATCTTTTCTTCAAGTGAACATGAGGTCACCAAGATAGACCACTTTTTGCCCTAGCACTCCAACAATATATAGGATTAAGTGGTTCAGCAGTTACAAGCACAATACCTTCCTGAGAAAATTAGACATAAATGCAGATGCATTTCAGTCAGAGAATAATCACGAATAATAGTGTGATATAGTTTAAATGGAATGTGAACAGAGGTACAACATAAAGAACTAATATCCAGCTAAAACTACTTCAATAAAGGTTTTTAGGATTATAGGGTTCAGTCATATTAGAAAAATTAAAGTAAAATTTTACATTCTTATAAGTCTTATCAAAAGACTAAGAAAATGTAAATGAATTGCATTTTAAACAGATATACCAAAATAGGAAATAGTAGTAAAAAACTTCTGAAAATAAGACATACTTGTAAAAAAAAAAAACAAAGCTGAATCTTCAGAAAGAATAAAAACAAAGAAAACAAAGATTCTATGTCTCTAAAGCATAAAATAACACTGAATTCACACACTACCAATAAAGGAATGAAAATTGATGTATTCTTGAAGATTTGAGGAAATGGGCATAATACCTGGAAAATACTTTCTCCAGGATAATGCAGGTTCATTTACCATATCACTAGCATCAATGGACACATTCCTTGAAAATCACAAACTTCCTGCATAAGACAGAGATAAAGGAATGAGCTTCTAAACAGAACTAGTAGGGGAAAAAACTGACAGAGAAAAGTTCAGGACTAAGTAGTGTAAAGGTTCTATCAGCCAAGTGCAAACGACAACAGTAAAGTCCTGTCCCAGAAAGTAGGTGGACTGGAAATGCTTCCCGAAAAACTTTATGCAGCTTTACCCTCATACCATTTTCCCTTAGTAAGAGTTACACAACATCAATAGTACATTGGTGTACCCAAATCATCTGTCTAAGAGGGATCATGAGGACAGATCACCCGCTAATGTATTCCTTCTTCAAAAACAATTAACTTAAATCACCTTACCAACAGACTAAGGGATATAGACAGTAGGACAATTTACTTAACACACATATTGTACAAATGAAAACAAAACTATCTTGCCCTCTCTACATTCTGGTGTCAACATTTGAGAGTATTGTAAATGTGTGAACAGGGTTAATCTCTTTGTTGTTTTTTTTTTTAAATAATAAACAAAGTATCTAGGATTTCCACAAAGGGTTTACTATGGGTTTATTTTAGTATCTTCTTGGTGCAGTGTAACCTGTTCCTGACTGAAGAAGAGCTTCTCTTTGCTTGTAATTCATGATACTATCTCTTCCGACCAACTCCACTATGAATACACTTTTACTGAAATTGGTGATTGAATTCCAGGGGAAGAATGCAGTCTTGAGTTTATGATACATCATTTACCATGATGGTTAAGCATGACTTGACACTGAATTGAACCAAGAAATGCTTGGATGTATTTGAGAGAATTTCCAGAAGGGCTAATCAAAGCAAGCGACAAGCCTTGAATGGAATTGGTACCTTCCCTTAGGCTGAGGGCACAGACAGATAAAAAAGGAAAGAGGAGAAACACAAGAATGCAGATATTTTCTTTGTTTTCTGACCTCAGTGTTCCCTGCTTTGTTTTCCCACACCCTCAGGACCAGGGTGGATAAAAGGTAGTTAAAGCTAGAACCTGAACATAGCTTACCCCTGCACCTCTGTAGCTAAAAAGCTAACTAATATTTTTTCTAACAAAAAGAAACCAATAATAATTTCTGATTTCACCATGTTAGGACTGATGTTTTGGTGCTCCATGTTATGGTAAGACCAGCTTCTGATTTGTTACTTATATTCTTTC
This sequence comes from Peromyscus nudipes, assembly GCA_902168325.1. NCBI lineage: Eukaryota > Metazoa > Chordata > Mammalia > Rodentia > Cricetidae > Peromyscus > Peromyscus nudipes. The sequence goes on along the minus strand of CABHPH010151148.1, from coordinate 31,743 downwards.
AATATTGAAAGAATATGCTGCATGGGGAAAGAAACGAGGAAATAAAGTTCTAATTTATTTACAGATGTTGCAAACTATGTATCTATTATAAGCAGCCTACATATACCTGATTTATCTACATTACGTATTCAGGTCCTGAGACACTGCCAGGCATTGGAACCTAATAATTTTCAGAACTTTGTTCTGAACTACCCATTTAGATATCAATCAAACTGTACCTGCTTTGATCACAGTTTTCTTTACCCACACCACCCACCAAAACAACTAAACTTTCATAAACAACTATATCTAGGTCATTTGAGTTTCTACTTATCAGCACTGATTAGCATCAGAGGGGGTTACACATTTGCAGTTCACTCTCTGAATTTTGTTGATTCCATGCTTACCCCTTGCTTAAATTATTATGGTGGATGTGCAAAGTTAAAATTGCATACACTCTGTACAATGTCTCAGTTTCCTTTAAGATTTTGTGGAAGTCTCTCAGTGGACATAGTATCTAGTTCTCTTTTGTCTGAGATGGCCAGTTGCAGTTCAGTATGGCTGTTGAACAATATCTTTGCAATCAGTACTGGTCCAATTTTTAATTCTAACACGTTTCCAGAGAGTCCCTGTGCAGGTTACTCAGTGCTTTTTATAAACTCATATTTTTCTTTAAAAAAGTAGTAGTAAAATCAACTGATGCCAAAGAATTATGGGAATTAGATGTGTTCATTGAAGAAAAGAAGTTGACATATAAACCTGTCACTTAGTAGTCATTCAACTTTAGCTACTTGATCATTACATTTTGTTGTCAACTTGACTGGATCTAGAATCAGTCATGCAACAGTATTTCTTTGCCTTCCTGTGGTGGGGTTTCCAGATTAGGTTAACTGGTGTGACAATACATATCCTAAATGTGTGCAGCATTTAATGGGTTAGAGTTTCAGGCTGATAAAAAAGAAAAAGAGAGCTGAGCCTTGCTTTCATTATTATCTTCTTCCTGACTATATTTTGTTTCCATTTATTTATTTATTTATTGAAAAATTTTTTTTCCATTTTACATACCAATCCCAGTTCCCCCTCCCTCTTCTTCTTCCACCCCCACCCCCCCATCTCACCCTCCATCCACTCCTCAGAGAGGGTAAGGCCCCCCTTGGGGAGTCAACAAAGTATGGCATACTAAGTTGAGGCAGGACCAAGCCACTCCCCTCTGTGTCAAAGCTGAGCAACATATCCCACCCTAGAGAATGTGTTCCCCAAAGCTATTTCATGTACCCAGGAAATAAGTCCTGGTCCCATGTAGTTCAAAGTTTCTCTGGGTCCTGCCAGCCAGTGATCTGGACAAATCTCTCCCACTTGTGTCCCCCAGGTAAGCACACAGAGGCTTATATTAATTATAACTGCTTAGCCATTTTCTCAGGCTTATTACTGACTAGCTCTTACACTTAATTTAACCCACAATTCTTATCTATGTTTAGCCACATGGCTTGATACCTTTTCTCAGTTCTGCCTTGCCACCTTGCTTCCTCTCTGTCTGGCTGGTGACTCCTGACTCAGCCTTCCTCTTCCCAGAACTCTCTTTGTCTGCTTATCCTCCCTATAATTCCCACTTGGTGGTTGGGCAATCAGCATTTTGTTTATCAACCAACACACATTCACAGCATACAGAATGATATTCCACAGCAGTCCCACTGCCAAGGATCCCCAAGCAGATTTAGCCACATAAATGTCACCCACATTCAGAGGGCCTAGTTTGGTCCCATGCATGTTCCCCAGCTGACAAGTCAGAGTCTATGAGCTCCCCATAGTCTGGGCCAGGTGTCACTGTGGTTTTTCCTGTCATGATCTTGACCTCACTTGCTCCTGTGATTAATCCTCCCTCTCTTCAACTGAAGTCTAGAATTTCAGCCCAATGCATCTGTTTCCACCAGTTACTAGACGTAGGTTCTATGCCGACAATTAGGGTAGTCACTAGTCTAATTACAGGGGAAAGTAAGTTCGGTCACCCTCTCATTGCTAGGAATCTTAGCTGGTGTCATCCTTTTGGATTCCTGGGGATTTTCCTAGCACCAAGTTTTTCCCCAGCCCCCTAAAATTGTTCCCTCTACCAAGATATCTCTTTCATTGCTCTTCCTCTCTGTCCCTCTTTCCACTCGGCCATCTCAGTTCCTGTTGTTCCTATCCCCCATCCCTTCCCTTCTACCTCACTCCCAGTTTACCAAGGAGATCTTAACTATTTTCCCTTCCTGGGGCTTCCATGTGTTTCTCTCTTAGGGACCTCCTTTTTACCTAGCTTCTCTGGAGTTGTGGATTGTAGCCTGGTTATCCTTTGTTTTGTGTCTAATATCCATTTAAGATTGAGTATATACTGTGTTTATCTTTCTGGATCTGGGTTACCTCACTCAGGACAATTCTTTCTAGTTCCACCTATTTGCCTACAAATTTCATGATACCATTGTTTTTTACTACTGAATAATACTCCATTGTGTAAATGTACCACATTTTCTTATCCATTTTTTGATTGGGGGCATCTAGGCTGTTTTCAGGTTCTGGCTATTATGGAGAATGCTGCTATGCACATGGTTGAGCAAGTAACCTTGTAGTATGATTGAGCATCTTTTGGGTATATTCCCAATAGTGCTATTGCTGGGTGTTGAGGTCGGTTGATTCCAACTTTTCTGATAAATTTGAAATACTGATTTCCAGAGTGGTTGTACAAGTTTGCAATCCCACAAGCAGTGGAGGAGTGTCTCTCTACTCTGCATCCTCTCCACTATATGATATAAAAAGGCTGTTTGAGCCCTCCTGGATTTTCACTTATGTTTTGATTGGCAGGGTGGTGCTTTTAATATTTCTTCTATTAAGTGTCTCCTATGAGTGACCACTAAGACTACTCTACAGGTGTTAATGGCTCTTAGACATCCAACTCATAGCCCTCCACAGGAGGTTATGCATGCCTGGCTTTCTGAAATTCAAAAGGCTACTGCCTGACCATCCCCACCTGGGGTGACTCCCCAGGGATGGACAAATGACTGGTAAGAGCTTGTTTGGCAAGCCAACCTAAGACAGGCACAGATCAGTTGCTGAGCCCCCCTGAGGCATGGTCAACAAGGCTGGAACAAAGAACTTCGACTCCCACTGAGTGCCCATGTAATAAAATAAATGAGTGCATAGGTAGTAGGACAGGCCCATAGGGTCGAGGAAATTGGCTCAGCCCAGTTGCCAAGGCTTGCACATAGCATATTCCTTAAGAGCCAACCTGGAGTCTGACTGAGGGCCTAGCAACAGGAGCTGTCAGAGTTCCTAAAGTTGCCCAGTCAATAAAGGATGACCATGCAATGTCACTAGATTGGGACATAGCCTGGGTTCTGGGAGGAAGGTATATAAGGCCTTCTCAGTTTTGAATAAACAAGTCTGCTATTTGCCTTTAACTGACTCCCAGTGTTTGTGTCATTGATGCCTTGCCTTTTCACCACCTCCCCCAAAAGAGCTCTTAGGACCAAGCAACAAACATAAGCTGTCATCGACTACATTTTAATATGATTAGCTATCTCGTGCTCTTGCCACAGTCTTCTAATCATTATGTGATAAAAGCATTCAAACTACTGGCTGAAATAAATCCTTCCTCTTTCAGTTTCTTCTTGTTAGGTATTAGGACACAGTAATGAGAAAAATAATTGATGCAGCTATTGTTGTTCCAGCTAAAAATTTGGATTTCAGACAAACTATTACAAAAAATAAATTTAATAAAATATTTCAAATTCAAGAAAACAACATAATAAAATTCTCTCTGCTCCTCTTATACATTTGAAATTTTAAACAATCATTAAGTAATCATATTCATCATTTTAATTTCCTTATACCTTGAAGTTATTTGAATAATTAATTTTAATCTACTCATTGATAATTTTAAACAGAATTTTTCTTGTCTGAATGTCATGTACATAGGAGACTATTTCTTCACTGTATTGAGAGCTTCTAAAGGTAAAAGACATCACTTTGTACTATGCTTTTTTCATTGATAATCCTGTGCAGAGGATTTTATACTTATATACTTTTACTTAAACTTGTATTTAACAATAAAATATTTGTTTTGAATTTGGCTTACTCCTAAGAACACTTTCCTTTGGTTTATTTATTTATAGAATGGATGTAATAATATGTAGCTTAAAGCATCATTAAGAATAAATGCAATGCAATGCCTGAATAATTGTCTTTCAAAGGAAAGAGATTCAATGAAGCATACAGTAGAGGGTTGTAAGACTGGACATCATTGGCTCAGCACACTTCTGCTGTACAACTATGTTAGGTGACAGTTGTGTGGCTCAGTCTGTTTATGAGGCCCCTTGTAGTGGGACCTGAACTTATCCTGGGTACATGAACTGGCTTTTCAGTGCCCATTCCCTATGGTGAGATGCCTTGCTCAGCCTTGATGCAAGGGTAGGAACTTGGTCCTGTCCCAACTTGTTATACCAGCCTATGTTGACTCCCCAAAGGAGGTCTTACCCCCTATAAGAAGTGGATGGGGTGGGGTGGAGGAGAGGTGGAGGGGAGTGGGAGAAAGAGAGGGAGGGGGAACTGTGGTTGGTGTGTAAAATGAAAAAAAAAATTTTAAATAAAAAAGATTGAACATCATGTTAAGATACTCTGTTTTTCATCACTGTCACTCCTTAATTATTTGGTCCACAGTCTTTAACATTTAATCATGTGTGTGTGTATGATGTGTGTGTGTGTGTGTGTGTTTGTGTGTGTGTGTGTGTGTGTGTGTGTGTGTGTTTGAGAGGGGGAGAGAGAGAGAGAGGAAGAGGGAGAGACAGATAGACAGAGGCAGAGATACAGATAGTCAGAGATGAACAGAGACCAAGAGAGACAGAAAGAGACAGAAGCAGACAGACAGAAACAGGGAGACAGAAGCAGAAAGACAGAGAAATAAACACAGACAGAAACATACACACAGAGGGAGAGAGGAATGAACATGACATGGTACATATGTAAGGGTCATGGAACAATTTCAAGTGTTAGTCTTCTCCATTCATCATATGTTTCAGGATCATATTAGATTGTCAGGTAAATGGCTGACACCTATACCTGGTGAGCTATTGTAGCTGGATAAAACTTTCCCACCTGCTGGTACCAAAATAACCAGTCAGAGCCTTAAAAGTAATTACAAACTGTTTGGTCTATGGCTCAGGATACTTGCTAGCTAGCTCTTTCATCTTAAATAAACCCATTTCTATTCATCTACGTATTGCCACATGGCCATAGCATTACTGGTCTGCTGGCACATTGATCCTTGGGTGGTAGGCTGGCCTATGCCATGATTCCACCCTTCTTCATCTGCATCTTTCCTTGGATTTCCAGCCTGGCTATAACCTGTCTTGGCATAGGTCAGAGCAGTTTCTCCATTAACCAGTGGTAGCAACCATATTCACAGCACATAAAAAGACCATCCCACAGCACTTCCCATTTTCAGTCTAAAGGTTTTATCAATCAAAAAGGAAGGTTTTCCTTTTAAAATGGTAAAATTACATATAACAAAGCAGTTATCAAGCAAGAATTACAGTTACAGTATTTAGTCTAATTGTATTTGGCAAAATTAAAGAAAATATTCTATCATCTATCCTATCTTTGTGTGTCCAAAGTTCCATGTCTAACCTATCCTTTATCATAACTAAGGAAAACTACAATAAGTATCTAGCTTTCAATTCCATCAAAGACCCCAGAAGAATATAATATTACTTGAGTAAACAGGAAGTGGATTGAAAGCAACTTCCAAAATTCTAGAAATGACAGAGACATCTGGCTGCCAGGACAGTCACCCAAAGTTCTTCTATAGTGTTGGGGCATCCATTTTCAGCCTATAGGTCTAGAGTATCTGGCAGACTTTTTTTAGTGAAGCAGGAAATTTGAAGGACTGTCTTGCCTATGATGGCAAAATTCATCAGTCACTTTCCTCTTTCTCCTGCATAATGTCTGGTACTTTTTTCTGTGAAGCAAGAACCCTGAAAGACCATCCCATCTTGTGTTGGCAAAGTCCAGCAGTCACTTTCCTGTGGGTCCTTCTTGTCCAGTTTATACAGCATAGAGTCAAGCAGTCCAGGCAAAAGCAGTTTCCTGTTCAAATGGCTAGCCTTTTCCACATAGTATGCAAACTCCATTCAGAGTTTCTTCAATTCCCATCATCCTTTTTGAAGTAATTGTTGCTGCCAGGAGCAAATGTCTCTCACTGTTGAGAAAAGTCTGTTATTAAAATGTTTTATATGCCATGTTCTATAGGTTTTTGAAGTATTGAAGATTACCTATCCATCTGATATATATCTTTGCATATCTACAAACCTAACTAACATGACTGTAAGTTTGGCTATTATAGATTACTATTAATTTGTATTTCTTAACTATACATTAGATTTTTAAATGAGCTGCATAAACACAATACCTTGAACAAGAGTAGAAATTTACATATAGTATAACAAAATTCACCTTAAATTTGTGTTAATAAACCAAACTCCATATCAATGTAAAGTATTTTGAGATTAACAGTTGTTTTTGCATTTAATTCAATAATCTACATTTTTCATCATTTCTATATCATATCCCCCTTTTTTCTTTAGAAAGAGATTAACTATGACCATTAACCATTTATAATCAACCCCCTTTAAATAAAAACAAACATTCATAAACGGTATTTTGGGAGTTTGGGAGTAGCTTTCTATGCTACATCATGCTGACTGGGGCCACTGGCAATCTTATGGTGATCCTGAAAAAATTTAGGATTATGGTCAAGTCCTGACTGAAGTAATCTGTGAGGCTGTATCATCTCAGCCAATTGATTTGAAGCTGTTCTGGATATTGAATTATCTGGGCCATCACTCCCATTGGAGACCTCTCAGGTGTTCTTCCTTGATGGAACCATATTAACCTGGAAAGAATCCACAGCTTCTCATTTTCTGTGGAAACAAAAGCAGAACCTCTTTTCCAAAGCAACATATCCTTAGACCCAAATTTTAAAGTCAAGATACCTTTAAGATATATATGTTGGTTTAACTTAGCAATGTCTACAATCAGTTGTCTCTCTGCAGTTAAAAAAATCCCCCAAAGGCATAAAAATATGCAGTATCTAGACTCTGTGTATTTTTCATCTTTACAATAGCTTTTTCTATTACTCTATTTCTTTCTTAAGGACTTTCTCTATCCTTTTTTTCTCTGTCTCCCAAGCCTACATATAGTTTTAAACATAATGTAACCCATTTAGAGTTTTATTTTTCATCTGATTCTGTTTTATTGTCTATCTTTAATCCTTTTATGACCGTGAGAGTTTTTAAACTGCTAATCTGTGTGGTTAGAACAAAAGCACTGCCCTGGCTTCTGGCTCTGCCCTGCTCATCTTTTCAACATGGCAGAGGTTCATTCACTGCCAATTCTGGGAGTCATGCTAACTGCCCCAATTCTGGGGAGCAGTGGGTCTATACTGCCATCAAGCAGCTTGCGGCACGTTGTCCACAAGCCCCATTTAACTGCTTCATGGCAGGACTTCTAGAAAGAGCCCTCAGTGCCACCAGCATGAGCCAGGAAACCCTGTCTTAACGGAGCTGCACATCTGTTAGCTGCCAGCAATTGAGCCTATCGGAAAAAAATGAGGCTAGCAAGAAGCTGTGCTTGACTCCCATGTTTGCGGGTCTAGAAGCCTTTTTTAAAGTTTTTTTAAGGCTTTGTGTGGATGTATATGCACTGCACTGGCACCAAATGTAGCTGGAAGATTTTCTGTGTCCTGCCTGGCCCCATAGCAGCTTGAAAAATAATCAGTCAGAGGGGTAGTCTTTCTGCGTGCTGTGAACACTTGTTGCTACCATTGGTTAATAAAGAGATGCTGGCCTATGGCAAGACAGGTTATAGCCAGGTGGGAAATCCAAGGAAAGATACAGATGAAGAAAGGTGGAGTCAGGGCAGAGGCCAGCCCACCACCCAAGGAACAACATACCAGCAGGCTAATAATGCTATGGGCATGTGGCAATACACAGATTACTAGAAATGGGTTAATTTAAGATGAAAGAGCTAGCTAGCAAAAAACCTGAGCCATAGACAGAACAGTTTGTAATTAATATTAAGGCTCTGACTGGTTATTCTGCTACTGGAAGGAGGGAAAGATTTATCTGGTTATAAGCTATCTTCTTAGTACCTAATTATTTAATTTAGCCACATACATTTAATCTTCTAAGAAATACTGTGTAGCAGAAACAATACCCAATATGCAAAGGAAAACATAAGACAATGGTTTTCTGAGCTCATGGGTATACATCAGAAAGACTGGAATTCAAGTTCAGGACTCTCTTATTCATTCCAGATACTCTTAGTCAGGTGTATTGACTTCTCTCAGTTTCTTATAAAGTTGGTATTATATTGCAGTTCCAAAAGGGAGAAAGAAATTCATTTCCAGATCTTTTACATCTAAGAATAAACATAAAGCATAAATAGCCAATGGGGTAGGATATAGAAAGTGAATCATCTAAGAAGATATTATTTTCAATATTATTTGTACTTAAAGATTTAATTATAAGCTGTAATTTTAACACATTTATTGTGAATTCCTTTACACTTACCAACACAAAAATGAAAAATATTTATTTTGACAGATATTGGGAATATAAGTAAAACTTTGAGCATGACAGGCAAGTGTTTTAGCAGTGAGATAGATCTTCTACAAAAAAAAATCTAATTTTTTTGTTTCTTTGTTTTCTTATCTCTCTTTTTTTTAAATGTGTGTGTGTGTGTGTGTGTGTGTGTGTGTGTGTGTGTGTGTTTTACCTACATGTATGTCTGGTGCTCATGGAAGCCAGAAGATGGTTCTCAGAAACTCTGGAACTGTAGTTAGAGATGTTTATGAGCTGCCTAGTAGGTGGTGGGAATCAATATTGGGTCCCCTGAAAGAGCAGTCACACCTCTTAATTACTGGGTCAGCCCAGTCTATTTCATGACTGCTCTTATACTTTCAGGGTTTAAATATAATAAAACAGATTAAGACTTCCTAGTTGTGGCTGGAAGAACATAGGTCTTCACTTTTAGGTCAGCCTCCTTGAAAACATAAAGTGAAATAAACAGGCTCACTTATGTAAGACACATCCTTTCTGAAGTATTTTAACAGTTGACTCTAAACTGTCTTATTGTTCCGAGCTGCAGTTTTAGCTACCTCCCAAGGTTCACATTGCTGATCACTGAATCAGAGAGTATTTTCCTTCCTAATCATGCTCTAGTTACTTTTTATATCATCCTGGGATTTGCTCCAAGGAGATTTTTAGGAATTAAACATTAAACCTGAAGCACTGTTAGCTTACAGTTAATAACTCAGATATTCATTTTACTGTATTACACATCATTAAATGAAGACTACTTTCACTACAGTGGTTTATGGACACAGAAATGTTAGAACATTTCTAAGGTCATAACCTTGACTAACAGAAGGACAGATCTTGGCATTGCTTAGAATTTGCACTAATCTTGTTCTTCCACATATTATATAATACTTAAAATGTTTCTGTAACTTTTAACTCTGAAATCTCATTTTTCCTACTTTATAAAGTGTGACTAATAAATGTGGGACTTGGATATTTAGAAAATAGTTCAGCTTGATGCATAACGGTGAGGACCTGAGTTTAGATCCCCAGCACTCATGTAAAGCAGAGACTGAATCCCTGAGATTACTGGCCAGGCAATCTAACAAAAATATCAAGATTCAAATTTAGTAGGACATCCTATTCAAAGCATATGTTAGAAAACAACAATGCAAAAACCTGCTTTTCACTTCAGGCTTCCATATGTGCCGGTCGTGGTGAGCATAGTCATACACACACGTACATATATAACCTCCAACACTATCAACATACAAAAATCTACCTCAGTGCATTTACACTTAACATGCATTAACATTAATTTATGAAAAATATATACTTTAAACTCAAGTTTCATTTCTCAAGCACATTCATTGGTTTAACCTTTGTTTTAAACATTTTGGCTAAGTTTATAACTATATAAGAAACTATAGGCATAATGGTTTTAATAAAAAGTGTCAACACATCTGAGTAGCTTAACTTTTTGTCAGTGGTAACCAATATTTCATCATCAAAATTATCTGTATCATCATCATCATCTGTGTTTCTATTACACTAGTGAAAATGTATAATGATTCATAAATCTGTTTAAAAGACTAAATTTATAGAAGCTATTAATATTTTATTAGCAACATAGCTTCAACTATCTTTACAGAAATATAATCTTAAGAGTACTTTTAATGGATTTTTCATCATTAAACAATAGAGGTTGTATCAATTTTCATTTTTTCTGATAGACTTGTATCCTCAGCCAGGCCATTAGAGTCAGAAAGATACACTCCATCATATTTGATGGGGATGACTTATTAAATATTTTAGCAAGATGACTTTGATGATACTTCCATTAATTGAAGGTTGCCATAACAACTGAAGGTCTACACTCAGCACTTCACAGTAACAAGAGAACTCACTATCCTGTAAATAACTTTATTATAATTCTTAACACCTTCACATGTGTGGCATGCCTAATTTATCTCAAGATGATACTGAGATCAAATAGACATGATAAAAATGCAAATAGAGATATGACCATTGATGTTAGCAAAAGATATCAAAAGTTAAACCATGTATTGTGCCTGCATATCAAAATATTATTTATTCTTTTCAGATATATAGATAGACCCAGACAGTGATCTTATGGTTGAATATTTATGATATATTCTGAATGAATTATTTATGAGTGTCTTTTTAACAGAGCTGATATCTAAATATCAGATACTTGTATGTAATATAGCAATTGCAAGTATGTTAAACCAGTATATTAGAAAATATAAAAGATTTAATAACTAGAAAAGTAAGTAGAAAGAAACAGTTTCCTCTGCAGAGGAAGACAAAAGAAGGCTGCATGGTAGTAAGCTCAATGGGAATAGGTATGCTTTCCGTCATCAGCTGTCAAGGCTACACAAGACACAATACATCTACCCAAGTTTCTACTAAAAAAAAAATGCATTGAAAGCCAGATTTGTCCTGTTGACAAAGGATGAGCCTCTGCTCTTTATGTGCTCTTCTCTCTTATCTACAAGACTTGTAACCATATTTCATTAAGAACCTAGAAAATGTTATTAAATGAGAAATTTTCCTTGTGGTTCTATTTTAGTCTGGCAAAAAGGACATTTTCTTCCCTCAAATTACTTTCTAATGCTCACAAGCTATAGTTCTCCTATTATTGTGATATCCACTTAGGTTGAAATTTATCAACATTGGAAGACTGTAGAAAATGAATTTTTTCCTTACTTGTCATTCTATATTCAACCATTTATAAGACCCAAATTCCTCTAAGACACCAGACTTACCTACTTTACTTGAATTTGTCTATGTATAGTTGTTATCATAGCTTCAGACACACTGGTGTTTTCTTATGGTAAAAATATTTCCTATTTTTCTGTACTTATTTCATCTGATACAATCCTCAGTTGATTTGAAATACTCAGTAGGATGGGATTGTGGCTTGACTCTTACAGAGATGACTGGAAAAATGAGTCAACTTTATTTATTGTTCCTATTGTAAGGAAATGATGCTTATTACAGAGGTACTTAGAATTTCTGACTTCTTCCAGTCCCGTGTTTTATAAATTTTATTTTGGGAAAATACAGGTGATATGCTTGGGTTCCATTTTATCAACTAGCCTCATCTTGTAGGTCAAAAGCTCTATCGTTGATACGGCAAGCCAAGGACAGACATGAACTCTGTGAAAAATATTTTTCATGTAGCTGGGAATAAAACAATTCACTGAATCTATTTTTGTTTATTTGATATGTTTCATAATGAGAGTATTAAAATCGTATCACAATTACAGCTAGTACAACAGCTTAGTAATATTTTCCTTCTTTTATCACATTTTTATTTTTATAGCAATTATCAAAATTACTATTCAGCTTCTTATAAACAGGTTTTCTATGACATACACATTTTTTAACTTGAACTGTTACAGGTATCTCTTAGAGTTTTCTCTCATATATTTGGTAAAATAATTTTTATTTCTCAACTCAATAAAATGTATTAAATTTTTAGGACTCTACATGAGAACTTTGTCTACACACTCTTCCTTCTTCTCCCTCCCTCCAGTTTGTCCCATTTCCTCTTCTCCCTCAAAATTTTATTCTACCTTTAATCCCAGCACTCAGGAGGCAGAGCCTGGTGGATTTCTGTAAGTTCGAGGCCAGCCTGGTCTACAGAGCGAGATCCAGGACATGCACCAAAACTACACAGAGAAACCCTGTCTTGAAAAACAAACAACAAAAAAAATTCTATTCTTAAATTATAATTCTTACATTAATACACGAATGTATATGTAACCTACTGAGTCCATTTGTCTTCACTCATATGCACGTTTCCAGGGCTGACCCTTTCAGATGGGTCATATGTAGGAACTGGTCATGGAAGAAACCTATATCTCCCTCATTAAGAACACAGTGACCACATTTTTCTCTCCATCTGTGGGTGGAACATATATAATGAATCATGTCATTTTTATGATCATCATGCTCTTAAATTTATTAAACTCATTGATGTATTTGATGTTTATGTTCGTCATTTGAATATGTTTCTTATGAGCCCTTTTTAGAATTCTTTGTTCCTTTTCATTAAACTTCCATTTGATTTTTTTTGTTTCACAATTGTTTTACACACACACACACACACACACACATACATACATATACATATATATGGAGATTTTTATTTTATATTATTATATTATGGGTAATTGACCTGCATGTGTCTGTGCAACAAATGCTTTCAGTGCCTGTGGAAGCCAGTAAAAGTTTTCATTCCTCTGGGACTGAAGTTACAGATGGTTGCGAGCTGCTATGTAGATGCTGAGAAGGGAACCCAGATCATTTCTAATCAGTAATAGTAACTGCTGAGCCATCTCCATCTCAGCTAACATATTTTTAACATGTGCTGTCAATTATGTATTTTTATTAAATAGTCAGGTTATTCAACATACTAAAACTCTAACGACAAAGGAATCTTAGTTCATTTTAATGGTCAGGTGAACAGGTTTGACAGCACCTCTCCTCCCATTGTTTGTGATAGAAGGACTTTTCTTTGATTTTGAGATTTTTTTTAAGTTAGATTATGTTCTTAGCATGAATTAAAATGTGTTGTTTTCATATTTAAAGGTATGTGTAACACATAATATTATTTTCTTTTAATGAATATGAGCAAAAATGTTGAACATGGTCTAGTGCCAGGCTGACATCCCTGACAGCATACATAACAGTAACATTTTACAGACTAAATGGATTGTACTCAGAAACATATATGTAAATATATATACATGCATGCAGGAAATACCATTTAGTTAAAAGGAGTCCATGAATTTGAATGAAAATGGAAAAAGGTATATAGTGAAGGCATGGAGTGTATTTTCAATAAAATAATAGAAGAACATTTTCCAAACATGGCGAAAGAGATTTTTGTCCAGGTACAAGAAACACCAATAATCAGTACCATAAAAGAAATTACCTGCAACACATATAAAAGTTAAAAGATTAAAAATACAGACTGAAGACAGTGTATATAATGTTCCAAGAGAAAAATCTAAGTCACTTATAAAGTTAGAGCCTTCGGAATAATTCATCATTATTTACGAGAAATTTAAAGCTGGAAGGGTCTGGAAAAATGTATTCCAAATCCTGAAGGATAATACTATCAATTCAGACTATTTAGCTCAGTGAAAATATTCACTAAAATTGAAAGATAAATAAATTCTTTCCATTATTAAAACATATTGAAGAATTTATTGTGTTTAAGAAACCTATACAGAAGATGGTTAATGAAATACTTCAGCCTGAATAGAAGAATAAACATACTAAAAGTATCTCAGAGAATAAATAAACAATGCTGTGGAAATTAATCAGAAGATGACTAAGAAATCACTACAAACTTAATAAAATGACAAACATTTATAGGTATCATTAAATAATAACTCTTAGTATTAAAAGAATCAATCTCCAGTAAAAAGTGATAGACTAAAAGATGTTACTAACAAAGGGTTCTTTTTTTCCTGCAGATTTCACATCTATCAAGGGTAGATATCACCTTAGAAAAAAGGATAGGAAAAGGTATCCCAAGCCAGTGGAATTATGAAAAAAAGCAGTCATATTTATTCTAATCTGGAAAAATAGACTTGAATCTAAAACTAACCAGAAGAGTTAAGAAAAGTCAATTCATACTCATTATTAAAAGAACAATCTACCAAGAAGGCCATATGTTTCTAAATGCATATGGATCAAACACTGGTCCACTAAACATGACACTCCAGCTAAATAACATTCCACTCAAATAGTAAAGGATGTACATTTTTTTCCAGTGGTATTTGAAGATTTATCAAAAATTGATCACATATTAAAATATAAAGCAAGTCTCAGTGAATTTTTGGAAAATTAAAAAATATCCTGGCTTATGTTAGATCACAATGGAATAAATCCAGATATCCAGAACAATATAAACTACAGAAAGTACACTAACTAATGTAGACTAAAAAATACGCAACTGCATGAGAATTGGATCAGTGGAAATAACCAAGAAAATAATGTAGATATTCTACGTTTTCTATATTCTCAAATTTGAATGAACATGAAACACACTATATCAGAATCTGTGTGGCACAAGGAAGACAGTCCTAAGTGGAAAGGTTACAGTGCTAAGTGCCTACATATTTTTTTAAATGAATGACTTTAAATTAACAACTTAATTATGCACATGAAGGTCCTGGGAAAACAAACAAGATCTAAAAATCATAGACTGGAAGAAATAAAAAAAATTAAGGACTTAATAAAATAGAAATAATAAATACAAACATATACAAAAGTACTTTTAATTAATGAAACAAAGACTTGGTTCTTTGAAAATATTAACAAGATTGACAACCTTAGTAAAATTAACAAAAAGAAATAGTAACAAGCATCACATCAATAAAATAAGAGAAAAAGGAATACATTACCAGACAATAAATAGTCAGAGAATCATAATGACATAATTTAAAATCTTGAATTCTACTGAACTGGAAAGTGTAAAAGAAATGGATGTATGTCTAGACACATATGGCCTACTAAAGTTAAGCCACAGTGAAATATATAAATTAAAAACCTATAAAACCAATGAGATAGAAATATTAATTAAAATACCTCCCAACCCATATAAGTCTAGAGCCAGGTAGAATCAGTACAGAATTTTCTCAGATCCTCAAAGAAATAACACCAATACTCCTCAAATTATTCTGTAACATAAAAAAGAAAGGAAAGCCAGGCGGTGCTGTCTCACACCTTTAATCCCAGCACTCGGGAGGTAGAGCTAAGCAGATCTCTGTGAGTTCGAGGCCAGCCTGGGCTACCAATCGAGTTCCAGGACAGGCACAAAGCTACACAGAGATACCCTGTCTTGAAAAAAAAAAAAAAAGAAAAAAAAAACCCTAAAAACCAAAAACCATAAAAGTAAGGAAAACCTTGAAATTCCTTTTATAAAGCAGATTATCCCTGATACCCAAACCAGATGAACCTCTGAGTGGGGAATGGGAAAGAATTAATCGCAAACCATTCTCTTTAATGAATATAGTTGCCAAAATTCTCCATAAACTACTTAAAATTCAATTTACAATAGCATCATATAAGTGACTCACTAAGATCAAATCCACTTCATCCCAGAGATGAAAGGTTGGTTCTCTATATGCATATTAATAAAGGTAATCCACCACTAAGTAGTTTTAAGGACACACATGATAATCACATTGGTACAGAACAGGCAAGGGACAAAACTCAACAACTCTTCATGATAAAATGGAGAATTTAGCAATACATGTGGTATATCTCAACATAATAAAAACAAAAATTTAACAAACCATGATATTGCTAAAGAGAAAATAATCTCAAAATATTTTCAATAAAATTGAGAACATGAAAATAAAGTCCACAATCTCTAATACTGTTCAGTATATCCTAGAACCTTATCTAGACCAATAGTCAAACAAATATGTATGTATATAAATATAAACTTGCATACTTATATGGAAAGTATACACATATATGAATGGAAAACATCAAAATATTCACTTTTTACTATTCATCTATTTATTTTGCCTCCTGGCCATAGCCTCCTTTCATCTTCCTCTCCCAGTTCCTCTTCCCAGTTCCTCTCCGCCATTCCCCTCTCTCCCACCCCCCAAGTCCCCTCCTCTTCCATCTCCATCAAGGAAAGGGCACTCTCCTATGAGTAGCAATAAAACACAGCATATTAAATCACAACAAGACTAAGCACCTCCCTGTGTATTAAGGTTGGGCAAGGAGATCCTATATGAGGTGTACAGTCCCAAAAGCCAGTAAAAGAGTCAGAGACAGTCCCTATCCCTACTGTTAGGAGTCCCAAAGGAGAATGAAGCTACACAACTGTCACATATATGCAGAGTGCCAAGGTCAGTCTCATGCAGGCTCACTGGTTGTCCGTTCAGTCTCTGAGTCTCTATGAGCCCAGGTTAATTGATTGTGTGAGACTTTCTGTGGTGTCCTTTACTCTCTGGCTTCTACACTCCTTTCTCATCCTCCACAGGATTCCTTGACTCCTCTGGCTCCTACACGCCTGTCTTCTTCTCCACAGGATTCCCAAACTCTGCCTAATGTTTGGCTGTGGGTCTCTGCATCTGCCTCAATCAGTTGCTGGATGTAGCTAGAGTTTTCCTGTCTTGTCCACAGTCAGGACAAATCTTTGTCACCTGCCAGTCCCACAGCTGCTCAGGCCCAACCAAATAAACACAGAGAATTATATTACTTACAAACTGTATGGCCATGGCAGGCTTCTTGTTAACTGTTCTTATAGCTTAAATTAACCCATTTCTATAAATCTATACCTTGCCATATGGCTCGTGGCTTACCGGCATCTTCACATGCTGCTTGTCATGGCGGCAGCTGGCAGTGTCTCTCCCTCTACCTTCCTGTTCTTTTCTCCTCTCTGTTAGTCCCACCTATACTTCCTGCCTAGCCACTGGCCAATCAGTGTTTTATTTATTGACCAATCAGAGTAATTTGACATACAGACCATCCCACAGCAGCTGGATGTTGCCTTTCTGATAGCAATTGGGCAAGGAACCAATATTGTCACAGGAGATGAACAGTTCAAGCTACTTATCCACTATTGCCTGGAGTCTAAATTGGGATCCTCCCCATAGACACCTGGGTGATTGCCCTGGGCCAGGCTTCTGCCCAACCTGAATGCTCCTCTTCAGCAGTCAGCACGTTCCCCCAACCTGATTGCTCATGTTCCCATCTTCACCTGCCTCAGTCCACTTATGAAATGAAATCTCTTCTATTTCATCATCCCAGGGAGATCTATGTGTTCCCACATGAACTCTCCTTTTTATCTAGTCTCTCTGCATCTATGGATTGTAGCATAGTTGTCTTTTATTTTTCAGCTAATATCCACTGATGCATGAGTACATACCATGTTTGACTTTATTGGCCCTGGTTACCTAACTGAGGATGATTTCTTCTAGTTCCATCCATTTACCTTCAAATTTCTTTGTGTCCTTGTTTTTAATAGCTGGGGAAAACTCCATTTTGTAAGTGTATCACAATGTTTTTATCCATTCCCCAATAGAGGGACATCTAGATGTTTCCAGTTTCTGGCTATTGAAAATAAAGCTGCTATGAACATAGTTGAGCAAGTCTCCTTATGGGATAATCATTTACGGAAGTACCCTTTGGGGATATGCCCAAGAACAGTATAGCTGAACCTTTTGGGAGGGTGATTCCCAGTTTTCTAAGGTACCACCACACTGCCTTCTGAAGTGCCTGTACAAGTTTGCACTCCCACCAGCAAAGGAGGAGTGTTCCCCTTGTTCCACATTCTCTCCAGCATGAGCTATCCCGTGTGGTTTGGATTTTAGCCATTCTGACATGTGTAAGATGGATATCAGAGTCATTTTGATTTTCATTTCCCTGATGGTTAAGGATGTTGAACATCTCATTTAAGTGTTTCTCCACCATTTGAGATTCTTCTGTGGAGAATTCTCTGTTTAGATCTGCACCCCATTTTTAAATTAATTATTTTGTTTGTTGATATCTAGTTTCTTGCATTCTTTTTTTGGAAATCAGCCCTCTGTCAGATGTGGAGTTGGTGAAGATCTTTTCCCATTCCATCAGCTGCTCTTTTGTCCTATTGACAGTGTCCTTTGCCTTACAGAAACTTTTCAGTATCATGAGGTACCATTTCTTAATTGCCGATCTTATGCCTGTGCTCTCAGTGTTCTGGTCAGGGAGCTGTCTCCTGTGCAAATGCATTCAAGAATAGATCCTACTTTGTCTTCTATCAGGTTCAGTGTATATAGATTTATGTAGAGGTTTTTAATACATTTAGATTTGAGTTTTGTGCAGGGTGACAAATATGAATCTATTGGCATTTTTCTGTGTGCTGAAATCCAATTAGACCAACACCATTTGTTGAAGATGTTTTTTTTTCTCCTTTGTATATTGGAAAATTCTGGCTTGTTGAAAATCAGGTATCCAAAGGTGTGTGAATTTATATCTGTGTCTTCGATTCGATTCCTTTGATCCACCTGTCTATTTTTATGACAGTACCCTGCAGTTTTTATTACTATAATTCTGCTATAGAGCTTAGTATCAGGGACAGTGATACCATCAGAAGTTCTTTTATTTTACGGGATTGTTTTAGGTATTCTAGAAATGTTTTTACACTTAAGTTGAGGAGTCTTCTTTCAAGGTCTGTAAAGAATTGTGTTGGGATTTTTAATGGTAATTGCATTGAATCCATAGATTGGTTTTGTAAGATGGCCATTTGTACTAGGTTAATCCTACTGATCCATAGTATTGGAGGTCTTTCCATCTTATGATATCTTCTTCCATTTCTTTTTTCAAAGACTTGAAGAAAAACTTGTCATATAGGTCCTTTACTTGCTTGGTTAGAGTGGCACTAAGATATTTTATATTGCTTGAGGCTATTGTAAAGGGTGTTGATTCTCTGATTTCTTTCTCAGGCCACTTATCATTTGTATATAGGAGGGCTACTGACTTTTTTTAGTTAATATTATATTCAGCCACTAGACTAAAGGTGTTTATCAGCTGTAGATGTTCCCTGGTAAAGTTTTTTTTGTGGTCACTTTTGTATACTATCATATCATTTGTGAATACTTTGAGTTCTTCCTTTCCTATTTGTACCCTCCTGATTTCCTTTAGTTGTGTTATTGCTCTAGCTAGGACTTCAAGGTTTGAATAGGAATGGAGAGAGTGGACAACCTTGTCTTGTTCCTGATTTTAGTGGAATTGCTTTGAGTTTCTCAACACTTAATTTGATGTTGGAAATCATCTTGCTGCATGTTGCTTTTATACTGTTTAGGTATGTCCCTTTTATCCTTGATCTCTCCAAAACTTTTATCATGAAGGATGCTGGATTTTGTCAAATGCTTTTTTAGCAACTAATGAGTTGATCATGTGATTTTTTTTTCTTTTGGTTTGTTTACATGTTAGATTTTTGTATGTTGGCCTGTCCCTGGATCTCTAGGATGAAGTCTACTTGATCATGGTGGATGGATGACCTTTTTGATGCGTTTTTGGATTCAGTGTGCTATGATTTTATTCAGTATTTTTTCATCAATGTTCATGAGTGAAATTGGTGTGTAATTCTTATAGATACACTACTCTTCAGGATATTCCAAAAGAATTTTATTTCCTACTGGAGAGATTTGCTCATCCATGTCACTGCTACTTTAGCCACAAGAGCAAGGAAAGGAAACAATACATGTCCATCAGTTGACTAATGGACAATGAACATATGGTTAATAAACACAATACAATATAACAAGCTATAAACAAAAACTGAAATTCACCGGTAAGGGGATTGAGCCGAAATAATCATCCTGAGTGATGTAATCTAGACTCAAAAGATAAGTGATGTATATTCTCTCTCATACATGGATTCTAGCTTTGAATTGGTATTTTGTATTTAAATAGCAGTACCCACAGAAAGCAGAAAACTTGTAAGGGGCATGAAATAGGAAAGGACAATGATAGCACAAGAATGGTTAAATTAGATGGTAAATTAATGGGGGATTTGTTAAGGCAACTCCACATGGTTAAAAGGGAGGTTTATTTTGGGATAGCTTACAACAAGTAAAGGGATTGGTTACAGGATCCAGGAGAGGTGAAGTGCAGTCCAGCTGGGTTCTCTGGGGAACTCTGCTCCATCTACATCCAGCATCCAGGATCACCAGGAACCAAGAGAGCCGGTACATCAGGATCTCGAGTCTTAAGGGCTCCCATCTCAGCCCCACTTCAGGGGCAGGTCATAGGTAGGCGTGACAGTTACCAGAAGCCTCACTGGGGGTAGTACTTCCAGGTCAACACTGGAACAGCTACCCACTACAGTAAATGGGATGACAGGGCAAGCCTGAGGAGAGATAACTAATACTAAATGTGATATGGAAACCTACTTCTGTGAAAGCTTCCCAAAGTAAAACAAAAAGAGGGATAAATGCTGGGAAAACAATACCACCCCCCCAGAACAATTTGGAATCAAATGAAAATCCAAGTGTCAGATAGAGGTTACTGCTGTTACTTAACAATGACTTTTTATATACTCCGCTGAGTCTTAGAGTATATTTTCATTTCTTGGTTAACATACAAAACTGTATTCTAAGACTGCATTGCTGAAGATGCCAATAGATAGAGAAATCAAGTTGGTTCTGACCTGGAATGTCCATCCCAACATGATATCTTTCACAGAGTCGGAAGGTTCTATGTATTTCACTCAGAGAGAAAACTCAACAGCAGTCTTATTATCTCTGAACCCAGTGAGTTACAGGTTTGTCAAGATAAGCACACTCCTGGCACAAAGTTTATATGAGTAACTATCCACTTTCTCATTATATTTAAAGGCCACTCAGTAAGCAAAAACTCATGCCTTGTACTACTATCTGATCCAAGTACATGTGGCTAGACAGAGATTATACTTTAGGATTGAGCCCAGTACTATTGTTCTGCTAAAAGGAAATAATATATTGTCCCCTAGTTCTTATCTAATACCCAGTGAGAGGTGAATCTCCCAACTCTTCTTCACTAGAGAAACTTCTAATACAGAAGATGGTGATTAGTATGCATACCAACAATTAGTCATGCAAAGAGATTATAAAATTGCACAGTGCCTATCTGTAGCTGGAACACATATATCTCATCACGTGCCAGGCTCAGGGATCATGTCAGAAGAAGGGATGGAAAAATTATGAAACCCAGAGGTAATGGACATCTGCAGCAAAGCAGTATTTACTGTGCAAGTCAGTGCTGTTCTCACAGAATCTGTGATTGCTTTGCAAAAACCTTCAAAACATCCACCTAGACAAAATCCCAGTATAAATAGGAGAGGTGCTCATTAAATCCCATCCCTAGCTGAAGCACTACTGCTGATATACTGGTATTGGGGAAAGGAGAGTCTGTTTTCTTTGGGGAATCAGCCTCTGAGACACTACCCATGCTCAGCTAGAGAGTCCCACATCCAAGCACATACATGTAATTCTAAGTGGACTTAGGGGGTAAAAACAACAAACAACATAAGAAACTGGAAGGAAAAAGTGATGTTGGATGTATAAGGGAAGCAAATGAAGGAGAGAGCCAAAAGGATGGTTTTAATCAAAACAAATTATGTCCATTTATGAAATTCTCAAATAATAAAATAGTTCCTTACAGAATCAC
This sequence comes from Peromyscus nudipes, assembly GCA_902168325.1. NCBI lineage: Eukaryota > Metazoa > Chordata > Mammalia > Rodentia > Cricetidae > Peromyscus > Peromyscus nudipes. Next base: position 9,967 of record CABHPH010151148.1, on the reverse strand, counting down.
TTTTTCAAGATTTCAAATTTATTAAAAAGAACTTTTTGTTCTGATCATTTCATGATAAAAAGTAAATTTTTATTTCATAGACTATGAACAACAGTTTCATTTGAAAATGGTAAACAGGAACTGGGGAATTAAAAAACACTTTGTTTTGTGTAAGATAGAATCATCCTGAAAACCTTGTGTTAGCACAATAATGTGAATGCCCTACACTGTGCAAGACTTCAGCCCAGCCAGCTTCTGGTCTTTGCACTTCCTCAACAGTTCATGATTTTCCTGAAAGAACTCACTTTTCTCTTAATTTCTAAAATTTGATATGAAAGGAAGAGCTATATTCTGTGAGTGATTTATATGTTTAAATATCTCTTCTACTAAACAATATTGGAACATTGAAAGTTCAGACATTAGCTGTCCTAATGATCAGAAATGTGTGATGACCTAGAAGTGTAACTCCTGTAAAAACTTCATGTCGTTTATTCCTGACGGTTCCTGACACTTATGTTTCTCAGGTTGAACCCCTAAAACTCCTTTTCAAATCTCGTTTTCCTGATACTTATCTTATTCTTCTGAAATTTCTTTCTTTTTCAATTGAAGCACGATTACCTTAAAATTATGGATAGTTCGTGAGAAATAGCAACCAAGCTTTGTCTTGAGATGCTTCCTTTAATTACAATTATTTAAAAGATATCACCCCTTTCAAGCAATTTCAGCCTTGACTCATATTTATGTGCTTTAAATTTTACTGAGCATTAATTGTCTTCAAATTCAAAGAATCCCCCTTAATCTTTCTTGATGTGTCTAAAGTGGAAAGTTAAACCTCCAATCAATAGAATCTTTCATGTTTGAGGAGTCCTAGGTTTCTGCAATCCAAAATCTTTATTCAGTTCATTTTCTGAAATATGCACATTCTTTTCTCAGCTTATTTGTAATCATAGCTATTGATAACAAAACTACATATAGTCCATTTTTGAACACTTTTTCTGTAGCTACCAGTTGAGAAGTTACAATTAAATTCTAGATTTTCTGAGATACAATTTTTGAAAAATGTTCTCAAATATAAAATGTGTATTTCCCCTCTAGTTTTTTCAGCATAAATCTTCCTACATATGTAATTTTTTTCATGATGCCTTTATTTTTTAAAAGGAATTATTCAAATATTTGGACTTTCTTTGTCAGAAAACAGTATTGCAGTGTATGTTTAAACATTTTTTTCTAACCACTAAATTTACATCTGTTATTTGAAGCATGAATGTATACATATAACATTTTACTGGAATAAAATAGTCTTTCCAATATGAACTGATAAAGTATATTGCAGCTTGATCTTATAGAATGCACAAATTAAGAATTATTTTTATCATTGAACACTTATATCTACAAAGGTAAGGGAATTTAGTAAAATTATGTAAATTATATACATATTGTATATGCATGCACATATAGTGTATATAATAGGTATATAATTTATGCATCCATATATATATATATATATATATATATATATGGCATTTTAGGTTCTATTGAGAAGTTGTAAAATATTGAAACCCGGTATAAAATGGTAGTGTGACATTATCAGGTATTAATATGTTAAATAATGACCCCTCTGTAAATGTTTCACAGGCCCAAGAAGCCGTTGCCAAGTGTTCTTCTGGTTTTATTGTAGAGCTGGGAGCTGTTTCACTATTGCAAAACACACAAAATAGAACCTTTATTGCTATTATGCCAAATAAATGAAGTGAAACAACAAAAAGCCTTTAAATGAACTGTATTTTATGGCTGAAGCACACAGAAGATTAAATGAAAAAACAACTTGGAGTTCATTCAGCCATTTTACTTACTCATCTGTATGTGTGACAAAGCGTAATGCAGCCACACAGCCAGCCTCGGGTTGCTGCATCCTGTTGTCGTGGTGGAATTAAGAACGAGCTAAAGCAAAATAATGGAGATGGTAGATATGATCTGAATTATAGAATTTAAAAAAGAAAGGGAAAGCAATAAAAAGTATGATTTTTCAACCACATTGTATTTAGAATATAATCAAAGCAGTTTCAATTTATTAGAAACATGGTTAATATTTAAAGAACTCCACAGCCATAGAAAATGCCCATTAAAATATCTGTCTTGTTAAAAGTCTAGTTTCTAAACTTCAGGAATGTGATTTTTTGAGGCGAATGTAAATTTTGAATTTTTAACAACTATTTTATATGTCATATCACTTTACATATTAACAACATTAACAGAACAATATAATATAGTCCTGTGGGATAATGCTTTTGTACACTGGTTTAATAAAACACTGATTGGCCAGTAGCCAGGCAGGAAGTATAGGCGGGATAAGCATACAAGGAGAATTCTGTGAAGAGGAAGGCTGAGTCAGGAGACACCAGCCCACCATACAGGGAGCAGCATGCAATGGCACACAGGTAAAGCCACAGAAGATGTGGCGACATATAGATTAGCAGAAATGGGCTGAGTTCAAGTGTAAGAGCTAGTCAATAGTAATCCTGAGCTAATGGCCAAGCAGTTTTAATTAATATAAGCCTCTTTGTGTTTACTTGAGTCTTAGTGGCTGCTGACCAGGTGGGACACAGGAAAACTTTCAGCTACAATATAGTTTTAAAGAGAAGAAAAAAAGAAATATTTTTAGGTTCTTCAGAGAACATTTTTAAACAGCTTTTAGTAAATGTCTCAATGTGATAAACCTATCCTTTTAATTCCACAGACCATTACTACAATAGGAAATAGACATAAGTAGTAAATTTTATTTCTTTTATTTATAGCTTTATAAATGATATCTCTTAGTTTGGTTGTCATCTTTTGATATTATATTTATTAATCTAAAGTATAAATATTACAATAAAATAAATTTTCTAATGTAAGAATATTAATATACCTAGATTGTCATCACTGTTGCCTCCAGCTTGAGATAGCATATGCTGTCACAAGCTCTTACATTTGTCATAGGTATGTAAAATTGCTACGTATCAGAAAGGTTTAAATGATGTTGTGTAGCTCTCATTCTGTTTCCAGATCACAGTGTTGTGTACATTTGAAGCCAACAGCAATTCTTATAGAATATTTGTCTTAGCGTGTCACTGGCCATTCCCTTTCATAACAGGAAAACTAGTAGCAGAAACCCATTAGCATCAAGATGACAACTTCTGCCACTTTGATCCTGCTGTGTTGTGTCTTAATCTTAGGTTTATTCAACTGAGTTGCTAACTTTCTAATGTGTAGTATTAAAAGAGAGAAGAGAGGGATTAAGTTAACCCCATGGCCAACACTAGTTAATGATATTGACTGATACATACTTATTTTCTTGTTAGCACTAATACTTTTGGCGAAAGTAGTTTATTTAAATTTTTCCATGCTTATCCGTTCCATTTCCTTCCTATTTTCCCTTCTATTCTTGTCTAGAGAATCTATTACCATTCTCTGTATGAAATTTATCATTACTTTGGGTTTAAGAATTTTTTATGGAGATAAAAATATTAAGGGAGACAGTTTTAGTGACAATATTTTCCTCTGTTCTTTATTTAAAATGTTAAACTTTGAATAGAAATGATAGGTTTTATTAGATCATTTTTACACATGTGGTATTACATATTCTTCTTGGCCACACCCGTGTCCCCTAGATCCCCTGCTGCTGATCGCCCTCATTCTCCCAGAGAGTCTTGCCTTCTGTTTTTCTGTTACTTGAATTTCATGGCCCTTCCTCTTCTTTTGAGTTCTCCTCTTCACTCTGTGGTTTCTTCTCTATGTACATAAAGATTTAAAAAAACAAGAAATGAACACAAACACACTTGCATGTACAAATCCCACAGAGAGAAAATCAGAAACTATAATACACAAGACCTGTGCCACAGTTTGAGTCCCCCTAAGTCTTGTGACTGTGACATTCTTCCTTCCCCTTTATTTACTCTTTCCATGTATTTCACAGTTAGACTTTGGTTGTCATGGGCTGTTTTGTTCTTTTCTTGAAATATCTTAATTTCTCTGTCATTCCAAATGATAGATTTTCTGGAAACAGCAATCTTGGATACCAGTTACTTATTTTTCAAAGTTTGAAATATATCATTATATGTGCTCCTGGCATTAAATAAAGCTGGTGAAAGACCTGATGTTAATCTGATATTTCTGCTTTAGTAGGTGAACTGACATTTCTCTTTATAGATTTTAAAGTTATATTTATTTTTATTTTATTTATGTATATGTGTGTGCTTGTATGAGTTTATAATGTGTGTGGGGTCAACAGAGACAAAAGAGGGCATCATTTCATCTGAAGCTGGATTTATGGACAATTGTGAGCTACCTTACATGGGTATGGGGAACCAAACTCCAGTCAAATGGAAGAGTAACAGTACTCTTAACAGGTCTCTGCCTTCTACCTATAGCCTTTGAAATACATACACATCTTTTTATATATATTGACATCCTGACTATAAAACAGTATGGAATGCTTTTTCTCTGGTCGTATACATTTATGGTTCTAAATGCTTGTTTTGTTTACATATTAATTTTTTCTCTGGATGTGGAGATGTTCCTGTTTGCTTATACTGAACAGATGCTGTTCATCTTTTCCATACCTGCTCCTTCTTTGGCTCAAGGATATTTCATCATTACTCTTGCTGGTATTACCAGATTCCTAACATTGTGAATTCTCTTTATTTTCATTATTGGTCTTTGAATGTTGAACTTCTTTGACTTTCCATTCCCACCCTTGATATTCTTTTTCCCACTAGGTAAAGTCTATTCACTCTTTTTTCCACTGGCTTTTGTTTCATTTATTGAATGTTTCCTTTTTAATATTTTTTCTTATGTTTTATAAAATCTTTATTGACAAATAGTTCACATAGTATACAATTTTCCTGCTTGCACAATTTGATAGACGTTAGTCCAGCATCCTCATAGGCCCATGACACCATCACCACTTTCTACTTTAGAACATCGCTGTCTTCAATTTCACACACACATATAATGTGTGGTGATTACATTTCACCTTATTTTTTTAAATGAACATAATATTTGCAATTATAACCATTGTTAAGTTTACAATTCAGTGGCATGAACTACATTCAAGATATTAATTGCACTCATGATATTCATTAATTATACTCATGATATTAACTACATTTGTGGTATTCATTGATTACATTTGCAGTATTCATTCAATAACTATATTTATGATATTCATTAATTACATTAATTGTATTGATTTGTTACATTCATGATATTATGTCCTGATACTACTGTCCATTTTGGGGGCTTTTCCATCACACAAAACAGAAACTCTGTATTTAGGAAATCATTGTTTCATATTCCTTTCTTCTCCATCTTGAGATAACGTCTAATCTTTCTGGCTCTATGAATTGTATATTCTATATATTTTATGTAATATGATTCTATAGTATCAAGCTGATGAAAGAATATACTGGCTATACTTTCAGGAGGGAAGGCTAAAATCTTTTTAGATTATGGATTAGCCTATAGAAAAATGTCTACCATAAATCAAACAGTGAAGGGGAAGATGAATAGGAATCTCACTTACACTTAACTTAATCTCACTTACAACTTAAGTAAAACATAGCTCTCTGAAGAGATGAAGATAGATTTCCTCTGTATCCCACCATCTAATCAATATTTATATGTATAATTCAGCTATTATTTGGCTAAAAGGGCTTATTAGGAAATGTTATCATTTTTACTATTTTCTACAGAGAAAATATTTTCCAGTTCCAAACAACCCTGGACTGTTGAATTACAACCTGCTTTTATGTCATGCTGTCTGCGTGTTATTTCTCCGCCGTTGTACCTTTTCAGTATCTCTGCTGTTCTCATCTCAATGCCTCTCTGATGATTTCTTTACACTTGTAAACATTTAATCCCTATTTCCAATCTACTCATCTACTTTTCTTGCCTAGTTTTTCTGTGTTTCTGACTTTCAAAGCTTAATTAAAACCATATATTGAGTCTCGTTGTGGTTATTGGCCATTTTTAGAAACGATTTTTCCACAATGCTTGCCTGTGGTTTCACTTGTTTCAACATCATTGAGCTCAGCAGTTTTTGAGATATGGTATTTTGAATGGAATTTGTCTTTACTTTGTCTGTATTTGTCTTCTACCTTTATTTGGGATTTTCTCATTGAGCAGCTGCCGTGTTAGTATTCTATAACCTTGAGGAAGCATAATTACCAAGACAATGCATAAAAGAAAGCATTTAATTGGAGGCATGCTTACAGTATCAAGAAGTTAGTCCATTAGCATCATGGTAGGGAACATGGCAGTACGGAAGCATGGTTATGGAGCAGTAGCTGAGAGCTTACATCCATTCTTCAGGAAGCAGGGGAAGTGGGCAAGACTGGACCTGTCATAGGCGTTTGAAACCTCCTCTAAAAAGGCCACACCTCCTGATTCTTCTTAACTAGTCCAACCACTGGGAACAAAACATTAAAATATATTACCCTACCATGCTCATTGAAATCTCCACTGCAACTTACCTTTGGAGCTCAATATCTAATATCATTCAGAAAAAGAACTGGCTTAAAACATCAAACTATTTAAGATATAGAGATACAATAAAATTCTATCCTAGCCCAATAACACATCACCAATGATCACAAAAGAAAATATCAGAAGAGTAATGTTAAAATGTGCTACGGATTTATAAATTATTTAGGTTACATTGGAGCTAGCAAATAAATAAGGTAAAAGAAGAAGGCAGAGTTAAGAAAAACACAGAAGTATGGTAAAAGATAATACAATGAGTAGAGAAGAATGTTATGCAGTATATAAGACAAAAATTTAAAAAAGACATAAAAAGATTAAAAGACGAAAAGAAAAACAATCTCAGTAGTGAGATAGTTCTAACAAAATTAGATACATATAAAAAAGGGAATAAAAATGAAAACAGATTTTACTTGTGTAAACAACAAGGTATATAAAATTAATATTTTATACTATAATAGAGAATAAAAATTAAAAGCATAATAGAAAAACAAAGGAAAAAAGTTGTGTGTCGGGGGGGCTACTTTGCCTAGTAATGAAAAAGCTATCCAAGGACATTTAGATGAGTGTATGCAGGGGAATAAATTTTCAAATTGTTTAAATGGAATATTGTAAAAATGCTGCTAAAATTGTAGCTAAAAATGAGGAAAGCTCTAGTGACCAAACCATTGTGAGCTATCAGATTCAGAGCACCTTCTGTTTGGTTCCTTCAATTGCTAGCATAATTCACCTGTTGGAGAGGATATGGTCAAACACGTCATTTCTTTGGTTTCTCGTGGTTTCAACTGCTTTTGGGCTTGCACTGAATAATTGACACCTTACTTTAACAACGTCTTCTCTTTCTATGCCACACAGCTGTGTTTTCCACTCTTAGCTCTGCTTTCTCTAGCCTGGGTGGATTCGCTGACTCTCCTGGGATTATCAAGTTTATTATTATTATTATTATTATTATTATTATTATTATTATTATTATTTATAATCCTGGAGTGGTTAAGTATTTGATATTACCATGACTCCCAGGTGCACAGGGAGTGTCAAAGTCAGCCCCAGCACTAAGATATGTACTGGTGTCTCCATACTTTAAAGATCCTTTAAGGTTTAATATCTCTATACTAGTCAACAACAGATAGGTGGTTCCAGAGGTTGATATACCCGCTGACATCTGACTTAGAACTATCACACTTCTGAGTTACCTTCAGCTGATGCATTCTGTTCCTGGGGACTGAAAGCAAAGTTTTGATTTTCACTACCTGAGCCACGCTTCCTTCGGCTGCACTTTGTCATCACACAGCCCTCAAATGCTCAACAACTGCTTTCCATTGCTATTTCTTACCATGGGGCTGTAATAAGCTACACTCCCCCAATGTATTTGTTCTCTGTTTGCAGTAACTCAACATAGCTCAGATTCAAAAAATAAATTCCATCCCAGGATTGTTCCAGGACAAATCCCATTCAATTAAACACACTTGTCAACAAAATGGGATTTCTTTCTTTTTACGATTAATCAAGCCCTCAGATCGTTTTCAGTCTTGACAAGGGCTGTGGGTTTCACTAGAGAGAGAGATTGCCAGTCTCTTGTCCCCAGAGCTATCTATCTTATTTGGATGGGGCTTGTGCATCTCCATCGCACAACAGGTTGATTGATGCAAGGACCTGTTCTGGCTTGATGTATCCCAGCACTTTTCACCTATTCTGCCTCTGCCTCTGTGGAATTCTGGTTTCTCTTCTTTCTTTGCTCTGTCTTATGCCGACATTTCTCCTTACTTCGTTCTTCACATGTAGACAATGTCCTCTCAAGCATCTTACATGCAAGCCCTGACACTTTTAAGGAAATGTACTCATGTGTGACTTTGCTTGATCTTTGCTTCACTGAAGCATAGTTCAGTTGTGACTGACTGCCATCTCTCAATTCTTGATGAACAACAAAGTTGTCTGACTCAATTACTATTCTAACACTTTCCAGAAAAGAGGACTCATCAACCAAATTCGTGCAATATTAAGGGAGTGTTAGATTTCATTAACTCAATTACATTAACTAAGATTTCCAAATCTCATATTTATATTTCAAGTAAAGATCAACTGATCAATCATTCAAATAAGAGAAATAACCATAAGGAGAAATAATATAAGGTCACATTGTTTTTATTACATGTAAGAGAAAGCATGAACCTCAGTGTGAAACATAGAAAAGTAAAGAGATAAGAAGAGAAAATTACAGGAAATTCACTATTATTTTACCAGTATTTAAACTACAATGTCTTGAGAGAATATCTGTGTTTTGTGTGTAATAACTACAATATATAAAGTGTTTAAGAAAAAATAAAAATGTCTTTGTGTGTACACATGAACATACAATATGTGTTTTTGGAAAGAGGTAAAAATAGATCCATAATTAGAAGAGAAAATTATCGATGTGAAATGGAACTCTTTATAAATCACTAAATATGCTGGAATTTGTATATAACTGAATGATTTCTGCACATCTAAAATTAATGTAAAAGATCTCATTTATAAAGAACATTTAAATGAAGATAGAAAACACTGAGCAACACATAAGAAAGGCAAGTAAACTTCAGAGGTAGACAGGAAAGCAAATCTCAAGATTTTGTTGGTTGGATATAACCTGGATTTGGATTTGACTCCCGAGACCTTTGGAAGAGATTAATTTCTGATGAGGTTTTTTTTGCTCAGTATGGTGTGTGTGTTTGTGTGTGTTATTATTATTTTCTTCCTTCCATGACCTATTTTGTTCCTCATTTACCTACCAGGTAAAGCAAATTCATTTTGTTTACATCAATGTAATTCATATCTTCTCAAATGTTTTAAGGTTTTACCATTGTCTAATTACCTAGCTTCTTCCTATACAAAATGACAAAGATCACAGATCTCAGGATAGAAAATAGGACTACAGATCTCTCTTCTCATAAATCTTTCTGTCTTATTCTGTGTACTAGATTTAGAATGATATTACTGAGAATCAAAGCCATTTCCTTTCTCATGCTTTTGAGAGTTGACTGTTTTTTATCTTATTTGCTCTTTAGAACTGATGTTCTAAATCAGAGCGAAGATATATCCATGGTTTTTGAAATATCATGCTTCTTTATATACCTCTGTATGTTTAGCTTCTCTTTTAGTATGTATCATAAAATGCTTAGAATTTGACTTATTTCATATCCTTGTTGTCTTTGTTACACTCATTTCAACATTTTCCTTATGGTTATATTTAGTCACATTTGTCATTTTTTGACTAAAGAATAATGTTTTAGAAAGCTGTAAAATTAGAGAAAGCGTCTGTTCAGAGGCTACACTTAAAATATAAAATTTGGCATACTTCCTGTCATATAAAGTAACAGGGTTCAATCATCATTTGCATAATTTAAAAGGCATTATATGATAGATATATAAAAATATGTATATGACCAAAATTTACATTCTATACAAAATCAAAAATATGACTTATGGAAAATAT
>CABHPH010151147.1:0-40692 GCA_902168325.1 Peromyscus nudipes | reverse complement strand
AGTCGACACAGGCTGGCATACCAAGTTGGGGCCGGAACTAGCAACTCCCTGCTGCATCAAGGCTGAGAAAGGCAATGCACCATAGGGCACGGGCTCTAAAAATTCAGTTCGTGTATGCGGGATAAGTCCTGGTCCCACTGCCAGGGGACCCACAAACACATTAAACCAGTGAAAATTTCACCCACATTCAGAGGGCCTAGTTTGGTCCCATGCAGGTTGCCCAGCTGTCAGCCCAGAGTCCATGAGCTCCCATTAGCTTGGGTCAGCTGTTTCTGTGGTTTTTCCCATCATGATCCTGACCCCCGCCCCTTTGCTCCTATCATCCTTCCTCCCTCTCTTCAACTGAACTTCAGGATATTGGCCAAGTAATTGTCTGTGGCTCTCTGCACTTGCTTCCATCAGTCACTGGATGTAGGTTCTGTGATGACAATTAGGGTAGACACCAATCTGAGTGCAGGGGAAGGCTAGTTCAAGCACCCTCTCCACCACTGCTATGAGTCTTAGCTGGGGACAATCTTGTGAGTTCCTGGGTTTTCCCTAGCTGCAGATTTCTCCCCATCCCCTTACTAGTACACTCTGACAAGATATCTCTTTTTTTGCTCTCCCTCCTCTTCTCTCCCCCAACTTGGCCATCTCGAGCCCTCATGTTCCCATCCCCATCCCCTTCCCTCTACTCCCCCCTCCCAGTTTACCCAGGAGATCTTAACCCTTTCCCCTTCCTGGGGCAATCCATGTGTGTCCCTCTTAGTGTTCTCCTCTTTACCTAGCTTCTCTGGGGTTGTGGATTGTAGCCTGGTTATCCTTTGCTTTGTGTCTAATCTTTACTTATGAGTGAGTACACACCGTGTTTGTCCTTCTGATTCTGGGTTACCTCACTCAGGATGATTTTTTTCTAGTTCCATCCATTTGCCTACAAATTTCATGATGACACGGTTTTTTACCACTGCATAATACTCCATTGTGTAAATGTACCACGTTTTTTTTTTATCCATTCTTCAGGTGAAGGGCATCTAGGCTGTTTCCAGGTTCCCACTATTACAAATAATGCTGCTATGAACATAGTTGAGTAAATGTCCTTGTGGTATGGTTGAGCATCTTTTGGGTATATGCCTGAAAGGAATTTTTTAATGAACCTAATACATTCGAACTAAATGATACTATTCCTAGGGTAATTAGTAACTTAGAACATCTGTTATCTAACTGGGCAAAACAGAATCTAATTTTAACTCTTATTAGTCCAAAACATTTATTAACCTGCACAGAATGCCCTCCTGCCGTGAATAAACAAACACATAAGGTAGCTGCAACTGCAAGACCAAATGGGGCTTAGAGCAATGAGTGTTTTATAGGACACTGCTATCAGGCATTGATTTGCTATTGATTAATTCAGTCCTGGCTGCTAAACTGTCCACCTGTTAGCAGAACGTTGGATCCTAAACCCCACTGTATACACATGGAGTAAAAGACTTACAGTGCAGCGAGGTCATGAGGACATTTTCACTTCATATTTCCTCCATAAAAGTGTGCATCCTACCTTAGGCTTTGTTCTAATGCAGAATCTAGCAAAATTCAGCTTAGACCTTGGCTCAAGAAAATGACCTCCACCTCAATATTCCTATTTATCTCTCATGTTTCTGGTTCTCTAGTCACATGGTATATACCGTAGAAGAATTTTTTTTTTCTGTATAGGAGGTCAAACTTTATGAATAGTAGAAACTACCATGTCTGTCACTATGCGGTTTATATTTCTTCTAATTGTATTTGTGTATTGCACCATATAAGAGGTCAGAGGACAGATGCCCAGAAACAACAAATACACATAAACCATGAGCTGATGGGGCTAAGGGGAGAGTGGGGAGGGGGAGACAAATAACTATGAAATCAGAGTACATAAAAAGTCATACAGATGACTACAAAAGAGACTCGGGAAAATCAAAGTGTTTAAAGTTCAATGAGTTATAAAAGGATGTACATAGAAATCAAAGAAACACAAAATATGAAATAAGACTTCAAAGCCAGGCATGGTGTTGCACACTTGTAATCTTGATACTTAGAAGGCTGAGGCAGGAGGGCATCCATGAGTTCAAAGCCAGCCTAGGCTGCATGAGACCTTGCCTTCAAATATATATATATTTAAAAAGAAAACTTCTGAAATAAAGAAAAAACCTAGATCTATGGATACGAAGGATCCAGGCCATCTCAGGACCATTTCACACTGTGACACTTTCCAGTTATAATACAGGTGGCCTTGGCTTACCAGGTTATGACCCACTGAGGGTAGAAAACACCTTACTAGTCTAGCTTACAAAACGTTATGGATCTTCAACACAGTGCTGAACACGGATTTTTTTTCTCTTTGTGATTGTGGCTGCTCAGAGTTGAGCTATCTGCCCTGCCCAGCACTGGAAAAGAGCATTATAGCCCACATTGTCAGCCTGGAAGAGTTCAAACTTCAAAGTAAAGCTTTTGCAAGTATTGTTTTTATAAAGTCAGAAAACTGAAAATTCAACCAACAAGTCAAATAGTGTCTACATTTGGTTGATGAAGAAAATCCTCTTCAAGCAGCCAGGCAGCCAGAGTAAGCCACTTTTAAAGAGTCCAAATCAGTCTAACCACAGCCTTCTCCATCACAACAGTCAACATTGGAAGACAGCAGGAAAAGGTGACAAGGAGTTCATGGGCGTAAATGTGACCGATAAACCTTCCAAACATATAAACTGCTATACAACAGACAGGTGAGTACACATGAACACATGAAACCAAATGGTGTTGATATGGGTTCATCTTGAAGAAGCAACTGAGGGATGATTTCTGCCTGATAAAAATGAGTAAAAAAGCATGAGAAAAGTATCGCAAACCAGAAGTGGATGTGAATCTGTTGACCACGTGGAGACCTGCTGACAAATTCTTACAACTGGACAGTACAGTAGTACAGTATGGGAAGGTGGCGAGAAGTTGAGCTTCCTTTCTTTCACAACTAGTTAAAACTGTAAAATCCAAAGGCAATTGATCGGAGCCTCTTTTCAACCATAGGTGGAGGCCAGAGATGCCACTGGACGTTCTACAATGCACAGAACACTTTCCCACACAGAGGGGACTGGGGGCCAGATTGTCACTATTCTGAAGCTCTGTTACTGAAGTCAACAGAGGGTATAATTTGAGCATAATGAATCAGGGGGTTGGAAATGTTTATCTCTAAGAATCAAATAGCAAATATTTTGAGTTTATGGGACACATACAGCCTTTGTTAGACATTCTTCTGTGCTTAAGTTTACAACTCTCTAAAAATACATAAACCATTATTAGCTCCTGGGCCTTACCAATGCCAGCACCACACTGAATTATGGGAATGCACATTTGCTTTAGAATACAAACACAAGGACATAGGCTCTTCACAACACAATAAATTCTTTCATAGTCATAAAACTAACCATCAAAATTAGTGACTGTTTTTAGTGGGTCATGAACACCAGGAAGAAAAGCAACAATAATGTACCCACTATTGATACTGTTGTTTTAAGCTTCCTGATTGATGATGGTAGCCCAAATAATCATACAATGGAAATAAATTATTTTTCAAAAAGTGGTTAAGAAGAACTATAGTAGAAACCAGATAGAAGATTAGATTTTTCCATGGATGAAGATGTAAATTAAAAACGTCAAATCACTGAGTTCTACAAACAGAATGTAGAAGTGAAGAGTGCCGATCTGGAGTCTATCTAACAGAAACAGTACAGTTGATGCTCACCTTTTTCTTGTAGAGCCAGCAACATTCAAAGCACACAGGAGAGAGTTCTCAAGTCTTGTAGGAGGAGCTGGAGGATTGTGTGTATGGGCAGAATTAGCCCATCACCTGTTGTCATAAATTGTGTCTTCCTGTGCTCTCCCATGTCTAGTGCACATCACCTATGACTGCTTTACAGCTACTGCTAGAGCTGAGTGGTAACAGTAAAGACAAGATAGTAGACGAAGCCTAAACTCACCTAACAGAAGCCTAGATTCCTAAATCACTTCCTGAGTATAGGCACCCTACCCTATCATTCCACGCTAGGCTATAAACAAAACTGAATTTACAAACCACTGAAATTTGGTGTTTATTTCTGTCGTTTGTGGTCATGTATTCATTAGGAAGGAAAATTATGAGCAGTTATGATTGATTAACTGCTGCATCCAAGAGAACTAATTATTTACAAAAAAGATGAAATACAGTATGCATATATATTTGAGATAGTGTGCCGTAGAGACCAACCTCACCTAAAAATCACTATGCTGCTTAGGATGGCCTTGAAATTCTCACCCCCTGCTCCCATCTCCCCAGTGCTGAGGTTACAGGTATGTCCAATATGCTGGGTTTATGTGGTATCCATCATAGAAAACGGATTTTGAGTGAAGCCTTGTCACAACACTAAAGGATCATCGTTAAATAACAATCAAGCAGTCAGCTCCTTGGTGGCTGGCCCTTGTGGACTGAGATTCCAGGCAGGACCCTGCAGACAGCATCCTGAAACCTCTCTGTAGACCCCAGCCTGTTACAACCCGTTCAGAACTCCGGGTGCAAGCTGGGAACAGACAGCTACAGAATCTCTCAACATGTTGCAAGGTAAATGGATTTTCCTGCCACAACAAGTGTCTGAGACTACTTACGTCATCAACAAAGCATGCACACACGAAAAGTCACAGCTCATGAAAGCAAAGAAGATATGACACCATCAAGAGACTCAAACAGAACAGCAGAAATCAGCCCCAAGTAAATAAAGAGCTACCAATTATGTGACAAATAACTCAAATTATTAGCCTCAAAAAAATGTCCAATGATCTCTAAGAAAACCGAGATACATGACTAAATAATATCAGGAGAATAATGTATGACAAACATGAGAAACTCAGTAAGGATCAGACACCACACAAAAGTGTTGTGGGAATTCATTCTGCTAATAGCTTTGGGGTACAAGCCTTGGGGCTTGGCTTCTTTGTCTGCATATGTGACCACTTTAGAGGAGAGAGAGGATCATGCTCTCTCTTCAGGTGAGGAGACTGGTCAGGCAGTGGAAAGTGGCTGGCAGTTGGTCCCCATCGGCCTTGAGGTGAATGGAAGCTGGATCAGCAGTGGATCTGCAGCATGTCACCTTGCTTTGTATTAGTGAATCTGTTTCCCCATCGCACCCCTGAATAAATAAATATATGTATTATATAATATATAATGTGTGTGTATACGTATGTATGTATACACACACGCCTCTCTGGGCTCTCACCTCATGTGGTGCCCAACATGGGGCATGAACCCATGACTCTGGGATTAAGAGTCTCATGCCCTACTGACTGAGCTACATAAAAGAACCAAACAAATTTTGCAGCTGAAGAATTCAGTAGTTGAATTGAAAAATATAGAGACTCAAAAACCTCTCAATCAAGCCATCAAAAGCAAAACATGAAATAGCAATGTAGTAGAAGGAACAATGGGGGTGGGGGGAGAAGAAGAGGAGAAGGAGGAAGAAAGACGACAATGACCTCTACAGAATTTAAATAGTTAAGCCAAGTGAGAAAATATATATGCTGTGGTTGTCTCGGGAGAAGTTTGAAGGTGAGGGACAGAGATTTTATTGAAGGAAATAGAAAGCTTCAAGTCTATCAAAGAAAATTAAATCTGACTTCCGAAGGTTGAAGGACTCAAGTGTGTTAAATCCAAAGAGATCTTCACACAGGAAGATCACAAAAGCAAGGAAAATGGAAAGCAAGAAAGCACCTCATTGCATTCAAGGACCCCAAATAGATGGTCAGGTGACTTCTCAACAGGATTGCTATAGGCTAGAGGAGAAAGGGTAATGTATTCAAAGCGCTAACGGAAAACAGCCAATCAGGGACGATATAACTGCCAAGGGGTTAGTTCACTTCTTACTCTTCTAATATCTTAGATTGTACTCAACTGCTTCCAAATATAGCTATACATCTATATGTAAGCCGGTGTGAATTACAGGTACTCCAAATGTATCTCCATATATAAATATACACATATTTTTAAATATATCTGTAAATCTATACATAAATAAATGTATATATAGGCATATTTAACATTTAAATATGTCAAGCATACAGTTAGATGGGCACACATAGTTAATCTGTAGTTATAGTTAACATACATGCATAGATATATGAAAATTTTTTTATTTTCTTTCTATTTGTTGGTTATGCTTGTAAATATAAGTTTATTTCTTATGAGATTTTGGGAAAATCTGTTTCAATAAATCATACTAAGAAGCTTACTAAAAACTAGAGCTTGATAAAAAAAATGGACACATAGAAACTAATAAGAATACTCACTTAGTATCTTCTGTAATGTCCATTTTCTAGGCTTCATAATTGACACAAAGTCATGACCAATGGTAAAATCATAGGACATGATTTGGGGAGGTTTCGAACATAAGAAATGTCAGAAATGAAATAAATAAGAGTCATAATAAAAAATTATGTCATCTACTAATGTCTACCCTCAATGGTCAGATATTACAAAAAAATTTACATAAATCTAGAATTGAAAATTTTCTTTAGCACTATATAGAGCAGCTTTACTAACAGCTGATCAGCTGCTCTGATCACAGTGCTGGTAACTTGGGGACCCAGGGACACTGTTGCAAAGACAATGCCTAATCCTTCTTTATGAATAGGCTCTCAGCTGCCTTTGGTTTTTAGTCTGGAAATGAGATGAAGAATCCAATGAAGCACATAAAACATGAAGGCTTCTCAGGTTGTGAAAGGACCAGTGCAAGCTCATGAAAACGGCAGCTCTCCAGTGACATCTATGAAAAACTGCACCTCCATCAAGGGGATAGCACAGACACACAATGAGGCTCCGCAGGGCACAGGTCGGAACCAGCCAACAGTCCTGCTTTATAGGACACATGATCATTTTTCCCTAGGATAAATAATATAAACATTCTCAATGACCACATGCTTCTGTGGAATTACCCTCCCAGTGTTTACAAAACATTAAAAAAAAATGAACACTATGATTCACGCCTATAATCTCAGTCCCCAACTGACAGAGACAGGAAGATTGCTGCAAGTTTGAAACCAGCTCGTATGCAAAGTGAGTTGTAGGCAAGCCTGGGCTACTGAGATCTAGTCTAAAAAACAAATAAATGAATGAGTAAACAAATAAATAAGAGCACATGTTTTGCCTGATAAAGTGGGTTTTCCACACCAAACTTTTCCCTAATTCCTTTGTGAGGAGGACTTGTGATCAGTGTGAGAGACTTTGTAACTACTGTGTCCTCTGTAGGAGCTTATCTCTGCTCATTTCACAGTTACAATAGTTAGTGCTCAGGCTTCAGAGAACAACAGAATAACAGCATTTCTCTTGCAAACATCCCCAAAATGAAGGCATAATATGGGGAAAAATATCAAGCCACACATACATGGAAATACTTATCACAATGTCTGATAGAAAATATTTAATAAAGATGTTAAATCGTATCTAGGATCATCACGCAATGGAACACTATGCAGCAGCTAAAACTGATCAACTATATCCTGAATATATCAACACAGATCAGTTAAAATAAAACTACAAAAGAAGCTAAAGACTGTGATGACGTTTGAACTTCCAAATCCTGAAATTAGTGTATGTCGCAAAAAAATGCAAAAGCAGGCATGGGAATTATTATGAGCATCAACTCCAGGACTGTAGTTAATACTGATGTGGAAACAGAGGAGACAGATGTATCTTAGCATTTTATTTCGTTACATAAATGGTATTTGAAAAAGTATATGACGCATTAGTAGGTAATGGTTACATGGTTATCCTTCAAGTCAGCTTACTTTTCTCAATTTCTGATTATTTCATAATTAAAGTAAGAACTATTATGGCATAGAAAGAAACAGAAAGCATATATCTCAGCAAACAGCATCAGACCCGTTATTCATAGGTTAGAAATGTGAACGAACAATGAGAGAGAACCTAGCTCACCCATACCCTTACCTGACTATCCACTAAAGAAGCAGAACCCTAATTATTTGCATCAGTTATTTTTAAAGGATTCTTTGCCAGTACATGTCCTGAATTGCAACACACCCACTGGCACCATCCCCAAACTGAGAGAAAAGCACAGGTCAAACAGGGCATTGTTCTTAAATATCTAAATGAAGAAACAGATGCGTGTGCCACACAGGCAGGCGAGGGTTGGGAGGCAAGCGAGCTGCCCTCACATTCTTCTGCTTTGGCCTGTCAAGTTGCAGCAAGTAGGCAGTGCAGATTTTCATCAGGTGTTTGTGCTGGACTCAAAAGATCATCCTCATCTCCAACAATGAGCTGTGTTTTCTCAGGTTTCCAAACTGTTTGGGGAGGAGACACTGCCACAAGGGGAGGTCTGGTTTGTAGACGAAAGGTGAGGGGGTGGAGGTGGGGGCATTTCCTAATGGGAGGCTCAGAGAATAAGCTACTGGTTTTATAATATTAACTAAAAACATCAAGATTTTTTCAAAGAATTTGTTCTGTTCATTTTTTAGGAGTGTGTTAAACAAAATTTCTAAAACCCTAAAAGAACAGACACATTTTGGAGCTACTCTTTTTCCTTTTAGAGATAATTGCTAGGGATACAGCCATCCTTTATTATTGTCTTTTATTATAATTTTTATAATAAAATTTCACTACTTTATTATAGTTGCAGTGACTAATGTTTACTCGGGACTAGACAAATGTGGCTCATGTGTATTAATTTATCCACACAATACTTCTTGATGGTTTTTTCTTTCTTTGAAACATTTTAGATCATATTCCTACATTTTAGAAATCTCACTGAGAAACATAAGTATACACCAACAGTAGTCCACCTCCAAATATTTACCAGCTCAATATTAGCAGTACCTATAGATGTAATTATAACCTGATTTATATCAGGTTAAATAAACTACTTATATACCAGCACTTTTTGTAAAATGAATAAAAAATTTCTTAATAAAAAAAGATAAAGTCCAACAAAACCCAACTTTTATTAATTACTAAAGCAATAAAAAAATCTATGTTTTGCTCATTGCTATAAAATTAGGTTCAAATCCTCAAACAGATTCATTTTTCATTTCGAATTTTCCTTAGTATTGAACTTACTCTGTTCCATGAATATAACTTTGAGGTGAATAAACTGATGCCTTCCTTTTTATTTCTCTTGCACTCACAAAAAAAAAAAAACAAACACATCAGTAGTCCAGACAAACACAAGCCAAAATTCATGCTTTCAACCATCATGCAACTAAGCTCTGCAAGAGAAAATATAAGCACCACTAGAAATGAAGCATCACTGTATAGAGCTCCCACACACAAAAAAACCAACACAGTCACGGGTGTCACTATGTCACTATACAGAGCCCTGCACACCACCACCACAAAAAAGAAAAAAAAAAACCCAGATATAGAGAAAATCTCCTGGTACACATGAATGGAAATCTGGGGAACTTGCAGTCATCAGAAAATCTTTAAAGGTAGAAACACCTGTTCACTTAAGTAGTGAGAACCACAAGGGAGACACATCTACCCTAAGAAGCCTGGCACCACCTTCAGAGAACAGTCTCTAACATCTTTCCTACTCAGTCTCACTCAGCTCAGTGCTTCTGCCTCTGATCTATCTGTTGGTGACAGTGACCCAAATGCACTAACATGTATAGGTTTAGCTGGACAGCCCACACTCCTTTCTAAATCATGCATAAGTCATAGTGTGGTTTTCTATGTTGCCCCTTCAGTTCAGTTCACCACACCACTGCCCAATGCCTCACGAGACTGGGGCCCTATTAAGTTAATCTGGGCTAGGCCTGTGCCAGCATTCTGCTTGCACAGATAAACAATGCTCATTAAATTGTGGGTGCCCCAATTGTTGTTGTGCAGTTGTTAAAAGGCACACTACTGCAAAGGTGCGAGTTGACAGCATTTAGATTGAGAGTCCCATAAAACGGTGAAGATCTCTTATTTAAGTCACAACAGAAGCGAATCTGTCATCATCTCCACTCAGGAGAAGCACCAGGTCTCATTTTCCACTGAGGTAATAGGACCAGCAAAGAGTGTTCAAAAAACTGAATAATTCATGTCAGAAAAGAAGTAAAAACATGCCCAGGATAAAGTAAGGGCATTTTAAAGGAAAACAGGGTCACCCTTACATGATTACTAATGACAAACTTGGAGCATTTGTAGAATGTGACTGAAACTCAGTCCTGAACAGATACAGACTCCTGTCCTGGGATGGTGGGGTAAACAGAGAACAGACTGGGCAGGGTGATGTCAAGAGGCCTGGCAGCCAGCACAGCGCAGAAGTAAGCCCACTGTGCCCTGGTGATAGTGTCCACTGGCTTCTCCATGAAGAGAGCTCAGTCCACAGCAGCATCCAGTGGACCAGTCGTGGGTCTTGTTTACTTGTCACAACATAGGAACTACAGAATCTGAATGTCAGGATTTGGATGTAACCAATCAGAACATTCTGGCACTTAGCATATGATATATATTTTTTTCATCACCATATCAATTCTTTGTGGTAGATAATATTTTTATTCTTCTTTAGGTACGGGGAAGCTGAGCAACAGAAAAGTTGAATATTAAGTTGAAGGCCACATGTGGCATGTGGAGACCTAGGGTTTAAACCTAGATGGACCAGCTAGCTACAGGGTCCATCGCTCAACACAAGTAGGTTCACGTTTGAAAACATGTACTGAGCGCTGTCTAACCAAAAGAGCTATGTGAAGCTTAGAATCCCAGAGGTGACCCTGCTGTTTACACGTTTAATGCAGACAATAAGCATGGGCATGAGATGAAGCTGTAGGGATTCAGTGGATTCACACGGGAAGGAGAGTCAGCACAAACTGGCTGGCTAACACCCCTAACTCCG
Source organism: Peromyscus nudipes (assembly GCA_902168325.1). Lineage (NCBI taxonomy): Eukaryota > Metazoa > Chordata > Mammalia > Rodentia > Cricetidae > Peromyscus > Peromyscus nudipes. Next base: position 29,830 of record CABHPH010151147.1, on the reverse strand, counting down.
ACTCTCACTCTGTCTCCAGCCTTCCTAAAAGGCCCACATAAACATGTCCTCTTCATGTTCTATAAGAGCCGCTGTCTCAGCCGCTTCTGCTCCTCCCCCTTCTGCTTTTCCCTTCCCTTCTCTCCTTTCCATTTGTTTTTCTCTATTCTTCAATCTTATTAGTATTTTCAAGCACCCCCAGGAAAAGATATTCTTGTTCATTTTCCCAATGAAGTATAATCTATGTTACTATCAAAGGGTCTTAAACAAAGTCTTTGTATTTTTGAGAAATTCTCACTCCAGCCCTGCACCCACCCACCCCCATCTCTGGTACACTGTGTAGCTTCCTTTCCAAGCTGGAGGCAGACACTGGACGCTCTTACATAAACAGCAGCTTTAGAGCTTTGGTTGGCCTGAAGCCAGCAGCGTCCCCATGCACTTACATGTTCTGTCTCACGGAAGCTGATCAACACCTGAGGACAAAGGACTAAACCCCAAGGAACCTGGCCACACGAAGAAGTGCAAAAACTAATGGTTGACAGCCTTAAAATTTCATTATCCTTCCTTGTGATTTAAAATTCATCCCAAGGTGGCTGCTATACAGGTGGTTTTTAAAATATCCACAGAGAAAAGTCTAGAAGACAAGAAAACAGACTGAGTTCATTGCTGTTAGGGAAGTGTATAAAAATGATTTTGGCGTGACATTTTGTGAGCTGGTACAAGTAGACCGCTTGACTACGTCTCTTGTTCTCGCAAAATTATAGTTCTGTGCAGAATCACATTGCTAAAAGCAAAGGGCCCTGAAGGGGCCTGGCTCTGGAAGCACCACTTGCTATGGAGAATGTTTCTATCCAGAGGGAGAATGCCCCCCAACAGAGAAGAGCAAAGCTCTTTTCTTACCAAAGGCAAATTTCCCACAGAACTGTAGGCACCCTTCCACCTTTGCCAAGGTACCTACCCCTTCAGTGTGCTTCTAACAGTCCAATGAAGGAAGCGAAAACAGGGGTGGCTATGGCTGCCTGTTCCAGTCACCGGGTCTTTCCTGTCATGTGCCAGTCTGTCTCTGGCAATTCAACCATCTCTACCTTGTGCCCTCCTGTCCATCAGTCTGAGTTTTTACCAAAACACTCACATCTCTCTGGAATGTTTATGTTATATGGCATGTTACATAGCACAGTCTTTTTCTGCCTCAGGAAGAGTAACTTTGGTTTGTTCACTGGTGTGTCCTTGGGGATTGTAACAGAGAATGCCAGGTAACTTGTTCTCAGTACTAGCTAACTGAATGAAGAGTGAATGGATCATTCAACATAAAGACTCAGGTTTGTTCAGGTTCTCAAGCTCACTGGCAGTAGATTTCAGACTCAAAATCGAGCTTGGAAATTTTCATTTTATGCTACTTCTAGTAGACATCCTAACAGCCACTATGAGGCCATATGGCCAAAGTGGGGAAGTATTTCCTAAGGTACTTGTCACATAGCCAGTAGGTGATGAATACTCTTGAGCCTGACTCTTGGTAACTGAGAATGCATCCCATGGTGTGGAAGTTACGATTTTCCACATATCTGAAAAAAGCCTTTGAAAGCACTTCAGCAAGAGGAGGGGGTTTCCAAGGAGAATTAGAAAAAGCCAGCTGCTGTAAACAATAAAGATGAATGTTGAAGGAATCCATGGAGATCCGCAAACACTTTGATTACTTCTCACTCCTCCAGCCCTCTCTGCCCCTCTGACCTTTGCAAAATGAGATGTATTTTTTTTCTTCTGCTGAACTTGGTGCATGATTTTGTAAAAATTTAGAAAAACACAGAAAAGCCCAGAGAAGGAAACTGAAATCCCCTGCATGTAATCTCATTACTCAGAATAAACACAGCTGTCAGCTCAGCTCTGTGTGCTGTTCTCTGCCACACGAGTATATATGTTAAATGGGATTTTAGTGTCCATGTTGTATATCCCGTGCCCTAAAACAATTAACAAGTGTTCTCAAACACTGTCCTGTTGTTGTTGTGTGGGATAGAAATAGAAGCAATTTATAAAGAAAATGGTACTCCTATCTGGGCTGTGGAGCTGGAAGGACAGACCCCCCAAAGCCTCCTTGAACATTCTTACAAGACAGCATGGAGTCAGTGCACAGCTGTCCTTTAAATGGGAGGTATATAGTTTACCTCTTCCCATATTTATATATTTTATTTTCCAGAATTATTTCTTTTAAAAATTTATGAAAATATTACATAAGTAAAGATGTGTCAATTTCCTGTTTCCTTAGAATTAATTCCCTCTTATGGAATTGCTAGGCCAACAGATATGGACACTTTAAGGTTGTAAGACACATTGAGGGCCCCTCTCCAAGAAAAATTGTATTCAATAAGGCTCTAACAATGCACTGCCCCACCCAGAGTTATGCCAAATGGTAGGATTAAAGTATACATTTTTATTGAAATCATTTCTCATGCCAACAACTTTATTTTGACAAAATAATGTGTGTTCATCACGTAACACATGAAAAACACAAAAAGAATGAATGAAAATCGACTGCAGTCTAACACAGTCTCCTAACACTTTGGGGTGAATACTTTCAGCCTCATTTCTTCATGTATGGATATGTCCACAGCCATTTATCTAAATATAATTAAAAACTGAATGTCAGAGAATATATACAGCTTTTGTTTTATTAAAATTATATTTCTTACTAGATATTCATATACAGGAACATTTTAGTAGTTTCTTAGTGTTCCACTATACAAATAGAACTTAATTCATGAGTCCTCTATTTCTGGCTATGATGGGTAACTTCAGTCATGTCAAGTTTATTGAAACTTCATAAAAGAAATTTTCGTGTATTTACTGACCATGGGTTATTTAGTGAGTTGTCTCATCTACACTTCTTTTCAAACTTCGTAAACATGGTTTTCATCTAAGTTCTTATCAGCTAAGGATGCATATGACAGGGAAGACCGAGAGCAAGGCAAGGAGCCACCTCCCACTTCAGCACGCAGTGAGGAGTCATCGTCACCCCGGTTCAAAGCATCTCATTCAGGCCTCATCAGTCATCTCTGCTGGTTCCTGGAAAACAGGAAATCCCAGGTTCCAGTCCAGCTCTGACATCATCAGCTCTTGTAGTCTAGAATGGCATCTTGTTCTACAGATCACAGTTGCCATGGTAGTTACTCACTTGCAGGGGTAAAGATGAGCAAGCATCCTTTTTGCCCATTGTACTATGCTGTGGACCTAAGGCAAAGCCAACTTGAAAGATGAAAACCTTATTTGGATACTGCATAGATTCAGAGAGCCTACTCCATCATTCTCTAGTGATCTAGACATCTGACTTTACAAAGTGGAATAACTAGTTTCCCTACAATCCTCTGCTTCCAAGGATACAGGGTGCAGAGCCATCTTGTCCCCAGGCGTCTCCTTCTTTCAGTCCTGCACTGAACTCATGTCTGTGTAGTGTGACCTCTATTCTTATCTCAGACACAAAGATTCAAGCCTCTTCATGACAGCTAAGCCACCACCTCTTTGGTTTAACCTACCACCACTATACCTCTATAATCTCCCCAAATCATCTCTTAGCTACATCGGAGGTCCTTCTTTTTAAGACAGTTAGAACTTTCAAGCTTATAAACCCCTCTCTATGTCATAAGTGCTTCCTATCGATAGCAAAATAAAGAGTAACTTATTTTACTTGGGCCATCTGAACGAGGTTCTCCAAAATTATCTCACACTACTTTGTTCCTGTTCTTGTGACCCCAATCTGCTTTTAGTAACTCCTTGCATCTGGGTTTCTCTATACTGTTCCCTCTTTGTGAACAGTCCAATGCCAAGAGCATCCTGCCCTTACTGTCTTCTTAAATTTACAGTCTGTTTACTAACATCTGTACTCAAATGCAATGTCCTCAGTGAACACATCCTACTTTCCAAGTTAAGCCACATCTGTGTCTCAAGAGTTCTCCTGTTGAGCCAAGCCCTCTGAATCAACTGAGCAAGGCTCATATGAACTCACAGAGACTGAAGCAGCAAGCACAGGGTCTACTCAGGTCTGCACCAGGTCCCCTGTGTATATATTACAGCTTTCAGCTTATCATTTTTATGAGACTCCCAAGTGTGTGGACGAGTGGGTCTCTGATTCTTGTGCCTGCTCCTGGGAATCTTTTCTCCTGTTGGTTGCCTTGTCCAGACTTGATGTGATGTTTTTTGTTTTATCTTATATTTTATTTTGTCATGTTTAGCTGTTATTTCTTAGAAGCCTGTTCTTTTCTAATGAGAGACAGAAAAGGAGTGGATCCAGAGGCAAAGGGAGGTGGGGAGGAACAGGGAGGAGTAGAAGGAGGGGAAACTGTAATCAGGATGTATTGTATGAGAGCAGAATCTATTTTCAATAAAGGAGGGGGAAAAAAGGAGTTCTCCTGTCCTCAGAACATGCCTCCTAGAACTACTTTGTGTTAAGTTACTCATGTCTGTCCCAGATGCCTAATTATGAGGCCCATTAGCACTTTCACATTAATGAGCTGCTAATCTCGAAAATGTCACCACCACCTGACAGACATAAGCACTAAAGAAAGATTGACTGAATGAGCAAACCATCTCTATCCTTCACCTGCACCAAGTTTTCCAGCATATATTATCCACTTCACACAAAGGGGAACTATTTTGGCTCAGCTTCACCATCATCTAAGAAATGAGGAGAGCCGGGCGGTGGTGGCGCTCGCCTTTAATCCCAGCACTTGGGAGGCAGAGCCAGGTGGATCTCTATGAGTTTGAGGTCAGCCTGGACTACAGAGTGAGTTCCAGGAAAGGTGCAAAGCTACACAGAGAAACCCTGTCTCGGAAAAACCAAAAAAAAAAAAAAAAAAAAAAGGAAAAAGAAAGAAATGAGGAGATCAACAACATTCTGATGATCTCAAAATTTTTCATTGGTTTCCTTTGTTTCTTCAGAAACATAATAATACCTGTATCAAAACTAAAGGTATTTGGTACTTAATCTTCATAAGGGTGCTCTGAAGAAACATAACAAAAAGTGTGTCTTAACTGTTATTAAAGGAGAAAGTTAATGTATGGAGGGGGTATCGAAGATGATAAATGAATCACATCTAAACTGTATCAGCAGCAGATAGGTACCCAAAGGGAAATGGTTCCCATGAAGAGAAATACCCTGGGTGCTCAAGACCTCCATACATTCTTAAATATTCAGCATGGCCAATAAATGATTTCTGCTAGAGATAATAAAATAAATAAATGATCTCTGGCAGAGATCACTTATTATGTGGATTTTTTAGCTCCCCAGTTAATACAGTGAAAGGCTCTGTTAATTAACTATTAAAGTATAATTTCATCTGAGGAAAAAAATATTCATTTAATTCAAAAATTAAGCAGTTTATTCTTATTTCTTTATAGCCCCCCACACTGGAACAAAGTAAATGGGCCAATACATTTAGGAAAGCAGTTTGTCTGTTTATGAATGCCACTGAAGGTGAGTCTCGTGTAGTATAATATTCTCAGCTACCAGGCATTAACATGGAGTAGGCTGTAACACTGAGCTGGGCATGCTCAATCAAAGACGGCTTTCTCAACATCATCTCAGAACACACATTTCAAGATTTTTCTCTGTAATCAATAGTTTGGAACCAAAAGTGAAAAATCCCTTTTGTCAAAGACAGAAGAATTTAGAATAAGATCAGGAAAGCACAACCAGATCTTGCCATGGCACAAGATAATCCAGTGTTACCCAGCTCCACCGAATCTAGGCCACTGAGAACTAAGCTCCCCAAACATGGGATATATTGCCTTGCTCTTCCATTTGCTTACACTCTGAAATTCTTCACTTGAAATCAAACTTATAAAAGGCGTTGATATACATGACTATAATATTTTTCTGAGTTAAAAAGATGGCTGTCTGGTGAGCGAGGTTGGGATAATTCACATTTTTGTGTGAAGATGGCTCCTTTGACAACAAGTGGCATAGTCCAAATGAAGCTATGCTTTGGTGACTTGCCAAATGAGCAGACTGAGTGAAAAAAACAAAATCCCTGCTGGAGAGCGATCAGGCCCACTCAGCTTTGAAGTCACCCTCTTCTGCTGCCCACATCCCCCCTCCAAGCTGAGCCTCATTATCAAGCATATGCTGGCCCTTTGGTTTCTTATCAGGTCTTTCTCGAGAAATAAAGTGAGATTTTTTTTCCCCTTCAAGTGCTATTTCCTTTATTATGTTCCATGTAAAGCTTTTGCCATTAATGTGGTTTACTTTGATCAATAAAAAGAATTCTGTCAATTTTCATGCAAATATCCTACGAAATCTCCATCACACAGAAAGATCCTAGCTAACTTCCAAACTTAGAAATCCATTGGCCTTTCTAAGTTAACTCAACACAGCTCACTTCCTCTCCCTTTTCTTGTGCAAGTAATAGCTCTCTCTAATGACTGCAATGAAGCAGGTTTTCTATGTCCTCATCTTGGCATGCTGTATTCTTACGCTAATAATCTGTCTGTTCTTCATTGGCTCCCAGGAGTTAGCACCTCAGAGATTCCAGGAACTCTTGGACTGGCTTGTCCAAGTGGACATGCAGCTACAAAGAAAGGCCTTTTCTGTATGTGTCTTCTTGATTAGACACAAAAACATATTTTATTACTCAGTATAGAACATTACACTTAGAAGATTATCAAAATTTGGTTTTGGGTGATACCAAACCTAGGTACTTTTAGCATTGCTAGTTGCATATGAGGAAATAATTCCTTAACACAGGGTTTTTTCGATAGAGGGATTAATGCTATCTGGAGCCACTTTTGTATGTCAAGATGGAGGTTTGCTAGGATGGTTTGGTGCATAAAGGTTGGCAATGCCCTGCATATCATAATAAGACTGAAAGATATGCACAAAATTAGTACATTTTTTATGCTACTAGAGCTAGCCTAACAACAGGTTTACACTTTACTCATAACTTACCAATGATCTTGCTGAGGAAGCAGATCTCACTTGAGAAATCATTTTTCACGTTTTTCATAAAAGAGTACCAGAATGTAAAACTAAAATAGTTTTCCAAGGCTTGTAGCAATTTGAATCCAGTGCCTAGGGACTTTTCAGTTTAATTTAACTTTTTCTAAGTGTCCATGGGTATTACCAGTGACAATGAGTAAGCACAGAATATCAGGAGAGTCTCAAACATCAGAGACTATGAAGTCAAGGAAAAGCAGCACATGCCTTTCCCATGAGCACCTTCCACAGAACTGCTTAGGCCCCCTATGTGTGACCTAAAGTCACCTGTGGGCTCATAGCCCCCAAGGGAGATAATCGAGCTCTCGGGCACTTGGGTATCAAACTCACTCTGTGGCAAAAGAGAATGAGCTCTAGGGTCTAGATCTTTCTCTCTGACAGATGAAGGCTCCAGGCCCTTTCTTCCCACCTGGAGAACAGGGCGGCTTTCCTCAGGAGTATCCCTCCTTGTGGCATGCTCTCCTGAAACCAAGTCTCTGCCCAGAGGTCATAGGGGATTATTTGGACATAAATAAATCAGATCACATAAAACTCTTCAGTATGTTGCTCTATGACCTGCTGGGGAAAACAAATTCTTACCACATGCTGGGTAACCTGTACCCCAAGGAAGACTGTGAACTCCTCTCTTCTGAGGGCAGTGGTCACGCCTCAGCCACAGTGCAATGCCATCACTCACTGTTTGCTTTTCCAGTCCAGTGCCATTATGTCCGATGTTCCCTTCTGCTACCCTAGCCCTCTCTCCCTGGTGGAAATCGGTACCCTACTGCCTAATTCCCTCTTGCAGCACACTTCCGGTTTTTCTCTTTACAAGAGTTGGCATAGGTGATAACTATGGATTTATAGTTACTTATTGCTGTGTTCCCAAATAGAGTAGTAATTCCTGAAGGCTGAAACCATGAAACCTTTAATTCTAGTCCCAGGGTATAGCAGATTATTTGGCATACCATAAGCATTGAATACCATAAGCATTCGACTGGGGTTGATGATTTATCTCACTAGTAGAGCACTTGCCTAGCATGTGCAAAATACTGGCTTCCATCCCCACCACCATAAAAATGCATATAAAGAATGAATAGCAAAAAACAAAAACACCTAAGTACTTAAAAACCAGTATAACCTTTGTAGCCCACAATATGCAAAGCACTTACAATTTCTATAATGAGTGAGTTTATTAAGGTATACTATAAAACACTCAATATTAATAGCAAAGTCATTATGGTAGTGTGAATAAGAAATGCTCCCTGTAGGCTCATGTATTTGGACACTTGGTCCCTAGTTGGTGATGCTATTTGGGGAGATCATAGAACTCTTAGGAGGTAGAGCCTTGCTGGAGGAAGTACGTCACTGGGAGCAGGCTTTAGGAGTTTGGGGTCCCCCCTTCCTGTGTGTAGTTAAAATGTGCTCAGTTATCTTCTTGCACCCCCGACCTTTGCCATCTCTTCATGGACTCTAGCCCTCTGTGTTCCCAACATCACAACATATGGTGATAAATACAATACCACCATTAGTGATGGTGATGGTGGGGTCACCTGAGCAAATGCTCTAATCACCCCCCCCACACACACACACCCACACACATTGCTGTACAGTTAAGAGCACAGGTAGAATAGTCCAAGTGATGTTTCATTTGTACTGGCTTCTTGTGTTCTGGAAAAGACAAGTTTTTTCATGGGGAAAAGACAGAAGTATGAAATGAACCCTGTGTTTCTAGCGTAACCACTTCCACAGTTCTGACCTCTCAGGTACGTTGTTCAATACGGAGGCCCAAAATTCTCATTTGCAAAATGAGATGTTGGCCTCCCATGTAGTTATCACCTGCCAGTCCTTTCTCTACATGGCTGCCCACAACAAACCTCTCGTGTGCTATCACCAGATCATTGAGGGAGACCAGGCAGACCATTTGTCCAATGACGTCTCTGAGTCCTAAGTGCAGGTTGAACACCTGAAATGTGATGCTGAATGTGGAAGTGTTTTAAGTGCAAAGTGGACATTGGTCTTGAAGGAATGTAAAATGTCTTAATTCTGATATTGAGTATGGTTCCATGGGTTATGGTCCCCAATGATTCCACGCTGTCTTACTTCAAGTACTTCCCATTTGTTCATACAGGGTCAAAATCTCCTGGCCACAATTAAGAATGTATCTTCACTGTAACACAATTTATGACTGACTACTAATAAAAGTTATAGTTTGGAGCTGGAAAGATGGCTCAGTGGTTAGAGCACAGGATGCTCTTCCAGAGGTCTTGAGTTCAATTCTAAGCAACCACATGGTGGCTTGCAGCCATCTATAATAGGATCTGATGTCCTCTTCTGTTGTTCAGGTGTACACACAGAGCATTCATACATAAAATATAAATAAATAAAATTTAAAAATTATAGTTCATTATATTCTTTTAAATTTAGGTTCTGGAAAATCTTGAGAATTTACATAGCTTGAATTTGTGGGTCTCATTATATGTCTCTTGAGAAGTTTGATTTAATTTCTTCTGTCTACAATTGCATTTCAGAAATATTTTAAAAATGTTATTCACAAAATTTCTGCAGGTTTTAATATATAAAAATTTCCATGGTGAAGAATCTTATGATCAACCAAGTAGGATTATTATTAAGTATTCCTAGCCTTACATGAGGCCCTACACCACTAATCAACTCTGGTTTATATTCTTCATCTTATTCTTTGAAAATTATAATTTCAAGTGTAAGAAATCTTAGGAAATTACCACCCATCAGTATAATAATGATGACCTACTAAGATGCATTAAATTAAATATGTACATGCGCAGACATACACACACTGGCCACTAAATACTATGTGACCTGGGACAAGTACTTTACTCTCTGTGCTCTAGTAGCTTATTAATGTTATAACAGAAGGATATTGGGAAGAATGCAAATGTAAGGTACTATAAATGCAAATGTGCAAATATAAACAAGGAGATAGAGTGGAAGAGCTCTGTAATTTAGGTTAATTAAATTGACTCTTTCTAAAGGAAAGCTCAGGGTCTTCTACTCATTAACTAATTACATGGAGCACAGGTAATATTTTATCTTATTTCAAAAACAAAAATTAAACTTTTAAAATAAAAAGGACAATTGATACTGCGATGGCTCATCTTGGTAGTCAACTTGACTACACTTGGAATTAACTAAAACCCAAGCAGCTGGGCACATCTATGAGGAATTTCTCTTGGTTGGATTATTTGACGTGGAAGACCCACACTAAATCCAGATCATCTGAGGTCAGAAGATACACCTTAAATCTGGGCCACACCTTCTGTGGGAACCCACTTAAGAGGATGTGGAAATGAAATGGTTTTTCTTTGTAACTTATCATTTGCCCTGTTCCCAGCCCTCAACTTCCTCCTCAGCTTGCTCCCCCTAAGCTCTCTATGTTCTTTTATGAGGTTGCAATTCTCAAATTAGGTAGGAATCCTAAATAAGAAGTTAGCACAGGCGTTTAGCTGCAGGCTAAAGCACTGGGTGGCACTGAGCAGAAAAGAAGAGAATCTGACTGTTTTTAAATGAAAGGAAAATCAATACATTTATCTTTTATATTTCTGGTGACCAGTTCATACCAATCAAGCCTAACATTTTAACGTTAGTAAAAGAATATTTCTAAAACATGATTTCCAAGCTGTAATTTGGTTTTTAAAGAAACGCAGAAAATACATGCAAAGGTCATGATGAAAGGTGAAAATCTTGCTTTTAAAAAGGCAGCATTTTGCTGTTATAAGAGGTACTCACACAACCCAAACTTGCTAGACATTGTCTCTTTCTTGTAGACACTCATTTTTGCAAAATGTGGTTTCATATACTTTAAAGTCATTTTATTTCAAAAGCTGATCCAACTTCACATATCACGGGAATAAGAAGAGGAAGGGTGCTGGGGAGGCTCTCAGGAATCCACAAGGATGATCCCACCTTGGTCTACTGGCAGTGGTCCAGAGGGTGCCTGGACTGGTCTACTCTGATAACCAGTCTAGGGAATAACCTAACTGTCATTATAGAGCCTTTGTCCAGTGACTGATGGAGGCAAATGCAGAGATCTACGGCCAGGCGCCAGGCTGAGCTCCAGGAATCCAATTGATGAGAAAGAGGAGGGATTCTGCAGGCGAGGGACATCAAGATCATGATGGGAAGACGTGCAGAGATGACCAACCCTACTAGTGGAAGCCCATGAACAGTAGACTAGTGGCTGTGGAGCCCCCATGGGACTGGACTAGGCCCTCTGGATACTGAAGACAGTTGTTTGGCTCGAACTGTTTGGAGGGCACCCAGGCAAGGGGATTGGGATCTGTCCCTGGTGCATGGGCAGGCTTTTGGGAATCCGGTGCCTGTGGTGTGATACCTTACACACACTTTGGTACAGTGGGAAGGGGCTTAGACCTGCCTAGGGTCAGTGTGCCGGGCTCTACTGACACCCCATGAGAGACCTTGATTTGGAGGATGTGGGGATGTGGGGAGGCTCGGGAGGGAGGAGGTGGGATCTGTGGGTGGTATGTAGAGTGAGTGGAAAATTTCTTAATAAAGCAAAATGAAAAAAAAGAAATAGAGGGCTGGGGAGATGGGTCACTGGACAGAAGTACTTGCTAACATGCATGAGCAACTCAGATACCCAGAGCTCATGCCAGCTGGGTATGGGAGCCCACATCTGCAAGCCTAAGGCAAGATAAGGAGCGCTGTGCACAGGAGCATCCCCAGAGGCTTGGCTGTCTGCACTCTCCTGTGTCTCAACTCCATTCTGTTTGGATGTGGTGGAATACATACGCAGAATTTCAGTCCCTTCCACCTTCTGTTTTAGAGAAGCTGGTCTTAAATCTAAGAGGCATGTCAGAGCAGGGGAGGAGACAACATTCCATACTTAACCACAGGCATCTCCAGCCACTCACAAGAGAATTGCCTGAACCCCGAAAAAGGCTCCCTCTCTTTTTCCACCTCTTACCTTGTCTAGCACTCACCCAAACATCACTGGGACAAAAAATGTTTTCTGCGGAAGACAAAGCACAGACTGGGAACTGCCCTCACCTCAGCTGTTTCCACACAATGGTTCTGCTGTGAGCTCAGGACCTTGACTGCTGAGCTGTCCTGCTACCCACTCGCAAAGCCATGCATGACCTTCAGTTTTGGCATGGCCCTGGCTCCAACCCAAAGCACAAAACACCACAAAGCACAGAACAGTGAGGGGCCTTGAGATGATACTGGACTTACAAGAAAGTTTCACAGCTTCCAAGGAAATCAAATACTTCTCCAGTCATTGCTTGATTTGTACTTGTTGTGTTCCATTGTAGCTACAACCAGAAGGTCGGCAAACTTGCTAGTGCTGAACCTAAACATCCATGTGACAATGACGATAACTTTTGACTCAAAGGAAAGCACCACCAGTCCCTGGTGGGAACGTCATTTACAGACGAGCCATTGGCACGAGAATGGAGGAGTCTGTGCTTCGGTTAAACCTAAGACACTCTTCTACTGTCTTCCAGACAGATCATCAGTAATGCCTGAAAATATGCCAGTTATTTTAATACGGCCAATCTGCTTGAGACTCACGCTGTAATTCCTCCATCTAGCATTCATGCCTAGACCCCTGGGTAGGTGAGTGTGGTTTTTATTATTCACATAATTCACATCTGTTTGGGACATGACTCCTTTCCAGTTACTGCAGCCTCTCTGCCGTGTCACAAGACCCATCGCCCTCCCTGCTGCGTTCTTTCGTTCTTCCTCCGTAGCTCATCTTTATCTCTCTCCATCCACTTGGACTGTTTAACAGCATCTCGCCTCCATGCCTCTCAAAGCCTTCTTAATCTAATCCACAGAAGGAAAGAGAGGGCTGGCTTCCTAAATTCAGCAGAAATATTTTAAACTTAGAAGCAAATGATATACTCTGAAATTCAGTCAGAAAATTAAACTGTGAACGTCAACCCAGGTGAGCTTGGTTTGGCTCTTTAGAGGAAATCTGCCACTTTGTCTCCTGTCTACAGGACAGCTACGTATAAATACCATTCAATTTTGTTTGCATTTGGGTGTTGTACAGCACTGGGTTTTGGCACAAAGCACACGGAATGCACCCCGTGCCTTGCCTTCTAATGCACACTCTTTAGAGTGGCTCTTCATTTGTGAGTCACCAAAGGAATGGAGCGCGCCCCTCCCTCACAGGCTCCACCATCCAGAAAGCAGGACTCTCTTGCTGGGTTCAGGTTACTAGTTCAGTACACACGGAGTTATTTGATCGTGTTCTATGAAGTCTGTTCAACTTTCAAAGTGCATTTTTCTGTACAAGCCTGAGGGAAAGGAAAGGTAGGCTGTGACGAGCATGGATGTAGATGGTAAGGGATGGTGAAGGGAGCCAGAGGGAAGAAGAGATTGAGGGAGAAGAGAAAATAATGCAGCCGCGGCATTTGACAGACAGTGTGACCTCCTTGGTGCAAATGAACTGAAAAACAGTTTGGGTTCTATCCAGGCCCTGTTTTGAATCTCGTGGATAATGGGATAAATTTTAAATGATGCTCTCGTTTGCTTTGTTTTGTTTTCAATTTCGGGGTACAAATGAAAGAACTGGCATAAGAAAGCAGGTGACTTTGAACAGGCACGAGACTCCAGAAGAGGGCACGGGCCACCCTGGCTTCCTGGTTATTCAGAAGACAGAAACTAAGAAAATTTAGCTGAAAAGAAGTGAGCAGAGCACTGGAATTTATCACTTTTTGGTTCCTGGTTGTGGATGCAATGGGACCAGGTACCCCACACTCCGGCCACCATGCCTTCCTCAGAGTGATGGTCTATATTGTCAAACTAGAAGCCAAATAACACCTTATCATGGGATTCAGAAGAGGTAGAAAGGAAAGGAAATTCCTTGCAGAATGCACTGAGCAGCAAGCCAATGCAATGGCTATTGAATCTAAAGCTGCCTGGCCAGGGGATATCACTGCCGGTGCCAACTCTGAGCATTCTTTCTACAGCGCCCTGATGCTGAAGAGGATTTCTCATATCATGCCTAGGCTGGTGAGAAGGAGGCTGAAGTGGAAGATACAAGAGAGCTTAAGGGGTTAGATATTATCTTAGGCCAGAGACTGCAAATTTGTTTCAGCTTCTGCCGTGCTGTGCCCATTGTACTAAAACTAACACGAAAGGTTTGCCGTTGGTGGTGGGATTTGTGGGGTGTTCGGTTTTAGTAGAGTAACTCTGTGAGCACGTGTACTGAGTGGATCCTCTATGCCAGGTAGGAGGTAGCCCTCTCCTGCGGAGCAGCACATCTAAGGGTCCCAAGTCTCCTTTAACTTATATATTGATCTCTGGCCAGACCTTGGTGCTATAGATGGTTTCATCCCTTCCTCTTTTAATGAAGAAAATGCCGGAGTATGAGTACATGAGTGTGACAGGGAGACTTTCAAATGCATTGCAGTTTATAAATAGTAAATTTTTATCAAGGTTTAATACTGGAGCCAATGACTGATGGCTTTACTTGACTTGTTTCTAATGACTTGTGACTTGGCAAATGACTAATTATGAGGCATGAGCATGTCCACACACGGGGTGAGCCCTGCCTTATTATGCACGGTTATTCATTCCTGTGTCACAGACTCTCTCTCTCTCTCTCTCTCTAACTCTCAGCTGGCTGTTACAGAAATATGTGGTTTTGATAGAAGTGCACAGCAGATAGGAATGAATAAAAAGGTGACAGCCAAATGCCACTAGAAAACTCACTGAGAAATGGAATATGGGAAAGGATGGCAAGCTTTCTAGCTGACCCTTCACCTTCAATGTGAAGACCAAGACGAAGAGCTTCCGTTAGGACTCGTGCCAAAGCTGTTGAAGAAAGGGAGGGCCTGTGCATTAAATTTAAATAAGTACATCTTTAAGTCTATTTCCAATACATTAATCTGAATGTGTATATATGTATATATATATATATATATATACACACAAATATTTATATATGCATATATAGCATGAAATCAGAAGGGGTCCTATTTGGGGAAGGAAAGAGATTGTAGAGGGAGAAAAGAAAGACAATGGGTGGGTAAATATGAGCAAAGTAAAAAGGTATGCATGCATGAAAACATCATAATAAAACTCATCACTTTGTATGTTAACTAAATTCTAAGTTCATCTTTGTTAACAGTTAATCTTTCAATAAAATTATAGTGAGTCTCCAGCCATAAATTGGGTCTTCTATAAAGGAGGTCAGCAATCATTTCAAGGCCTCTCAGGGACATCACAGTCTAGGCAAGGGGTTGAAGGGATGGGTTAAAGCTTTGCAAACACAAAGGCCTGTGTTTGGCTCCCCAGTATGCACTCCAAAGCCAGGCACAGCCTCAAGCACCTGTAAGCCCAATGCCGAGCCAGGAAGAGACAGGTGGGTCCTTGGAGCCTCCCTGCCTGCTTGCCACAGCCCCAAATTGGAAGGCCCCAGTATCAATGAGAGAATCTATCTCAGGGGAGCAAGACAGAAATCGATAGAAGAGGATACCAAACAGTCTTTCTCTGTCCTGAACACAAGTATTGTTCTAGTTACTATTGCTGTGATGAAAGACCATGATGACAGCACTGTCCATCATCAAAGGAAGTCAGAACAGGAACTCAAACAGGGCAGGAGCCTGGAGGCAGGAGCTGATGCAGAGGCCATAGAGGGTGCTGCTTGGTGGCTTGCTTCTGATGGGCTACTCATCCTGCTTCCTTATGGATCCCAGGACCACCACCCCAGGGATGGCCCCACACACAATGGGATAAGCCTTCTCACATCAATTACTAGTTAAGAAAATGCCTTACAGCTGAATCTTATGGAAATATTTTCTTAATTGAGGTTCCTCCTCTCCAATGACTCCAGCTTGTGTCAAGATGATGTACAACTAGCTAACACAGGTGTCCATATCCCCGTGTGTGTATACACGCACACTACAGCACGCACACACACACACACACACACATGTATAATTTGAGTATGTATAAATCCCTTATATACAAAAGCATTATATTTCCATAAAACATATGTACATCTTTCACATACTTTAATTTAGGGTTGCTTATAATTTCTGCATCATCATAACCTTTTCCTAGTGCTTCCGAAGAAGGGTTTATTTTTGCTTCCAGTTTGAAGGTGTGGTCCACCATGCCACAGAGGGATGATGGCAGGAGTGTGAGGCACATGGTAACATCACATCCACAACCAGGAACCAAAGGGAGATAAATACAGGTGTTCAGCTCACTTTCTCCTCTTTATTCAGTCCGTGAGGAGACCCTATAAAATGATGCGACCTACGTTTAGGGTGTGTCTCCCCACCTCAGTTAACTGGATGTAGAAATTCCCTCCCAGGAGAGGAGGTGTGTCTCCTAGATGAGACTAGATCCTGAAAAGTTAACAATGAATATTAACTGTCACAGTAACAACACAATAGGAACACTACAGAAACAGTCATTGTCATACAACCATTGTAATTAAAAGGAACCACACACACTCAGCACAAACAAAACTGCCACAGCTAACAACATAATACACAGGAGCAGCAGAGAGCATGTCTGATCAATGGCTGATTGACAACTATGTGTGGGCGGAATCTGTGAATGTGGAGGTGTGACAAGCACAGCAGACAGCAGCCCAATGAGGTGTGTGTTTTACGTTTGTGTTTGTTCGCTTGTTATTTGACAGTACTGGGGAATTTGCACACCAGGCAAACACTGTATCACTAGGCAATACCCCATCTCTCTTTTTACCCTGTCAGGTTGAGATGAGGGGGAAGGGTGTCACTAATTTTCCCAGGCTAGTCTTAGATCCCATCTGTAACCCAGGCAGGCCCAGAACGTGTGGTCCCCCTGACTCAGCTTCCTAGGTAGCTAAGGTAATAGAATTATACCATTAGGCCAGCGAAGTTTTATTTAGTTAAGGAAATAAAGAAAGGGAAAGAAACAGGATGGGGTGAGAAGGAGGGAAGAAAAATAAAATAAAGGCCGAAGGAAGGGAGGGGAGAGGGAGTGAAGGAAATAAATATTTCCATTTTAAAGAAGTTAAAAATCTCATTCACATTAGTCATTTTCTAAACATTAGTATCATTGTGCTAGCAATTCATTGTCTTGCAATTACATGTTAGGAACTTACTTAGAAGTAAATTCTCAACTCTAAAACAGAAAAAATTATTAAATTAATATGAAGAGTGCATATCATGGTGCTGGGCCAGCAAAGACAGAACATGGTGGGGAAATGCAGAAATGCCTCTCAAAAATACCATGTCTCACCATACTTATAACTCTGAGGGAAATGTACATAAAATGAAACCACACTGTGGTTTTTAAAAAATGTCAGTCCATGTTGAAAATAGTCTTCAACATCCAGAATTAGTATATGCTGCATGTTTCTCCAAGTATTTTGATGACAGCTATCTCAGATGAGCATCACAGAAAAATCATAAAAATGCAAAATACAAAATTACATCTTAAAAAAATCACATCTGTCCTTTACTATTGTTGTAATGGATGAAATGCTTGTGATAAAACTGGCAAAGGAAACCTGTTGAGCTGGCTTCCCTGAGGTAGACACAGCCTCCACTCTAACTCCAGTCTCTAGCCAAAAATAACTTACTAGGGATATCCCAGGAGGATCTCAAAAGGATCCAAAGGCAGCTAGATGTTGAAAAGTAAAGGAAATTAAAGGTTCGTATATCTCTGGTTAGACGGATGGAAGATAGAAGATATTGACAAGAACGAGGTTCATTGGTTAGTTATTTTTCAGGCATGGTCTTAACCATGTTATATCATATTGTACTATGATTCAATGGTACAGAGAGCTTGTTCAAATAGTCCATTTAAAACATAAAACTTCTTTTCTGAGACCTGGGGAAATACCTCAGTGGGTAAAGTGCTGATGAGCATGAGGACCTGAATTCAATCCTTGGCACCCAACATAAGAGCCAAGCATGACATTGTCTGCATGTAATCCATATAATCCAAGCACAGAGGAGGCAGAGAAGAAGGGATCTTTGGGATCTCTTGGTGGACGGCTACTCTAGCTAAAATGCTAAACTCCAAGTTCAGGAAAAGTTCCTGTCTCAAAACAAAGTGGAAAGCAATTGTGGAAAACATCCCAACATCAACCTTTGGCATCCACAAGCCAGTAAGAGTGCACATGCACACACACACACACACACACACACACACACACACAACTTCTTTTCCCTAAGTAAGTTTGCCAGTACCACTGTGTCTAACTCTCAGGGGTTTTCAGTGTTTCTTTATATTAGAAGGCTCACAGAATCTGTGGATTAGTAACAGAAGGCATAAGTCAAGAAAGTCAAGAAAAACAAATTTCCCAATCCCCTCACTTGAAATCTTGCCTGGTCACAGGAGATGACCAGTTCAGGCTACGTATCCACTATTGATAGGAATCTTAGCTGGGTCATCCTTCTAGATTCCTGGGAGATTCCCCTGCGCTATGTTTCTATCTGACCCCAAAATGCCCCCTTCCCTTCCCAGTAGTCTCTTTCATGTTCCTGAACCGTCATGGTCCCATCTTGACCTGCCCACAGTCCACTCACAAATGTCTTCTATTTCTCCTTCCCAGGGAGATCTGGGCATCCTCCCTTGAACCCTCTTTGTTACCTAGTCTCTTTGGGTCTGTGGATTGTAGCATAATTATCCTTTATTTTATAGCTAATATTCACATATGAGTGAGTACATACCATGTTTGTCTTTCTGGGTCTGAGTTACTTCACCCAGGATGATTATTTCTAGTTCCATCCATTTGCCTGAAAATTTCATGATGTCATTGTTTTTAACAGCTGAGTAATGCTTCATTGTATAAATGTACCATATTTTCTTTACCCATTTCTCAGTTGAGGAACATCTAGGTTGTTTCCAAGTTCTGGCTATTATAAATAAAGCTGCTATGAACATAGCTGAGCAAGTGCCCTTGTGGTATGATTGAGCAATCCTTTGGGAATATGCCCAAGAGTGGTATAGCTGGGTCTTGTGGTAGATCGATTCCCAGTTTTCTGAGAAACCACCATATTGATTTCCAAAGTGACTGTACAAGTTTGCACTCCCACCAGCAATGGAGGGGTGTTCCCCTTGCTCCACATCCTCTCTATCATGAGCTATCACTTGTGTTTTTGATCTGAGCCATTCGGACACCAACCCAGTCACATAACCTATTGGATGTGCTGGAGTAAGGGTAGCCTAGAGATTGAGGGAGTGACCAACAAATGACCAGCTTTAGTATAAAAACCCATGCCAGGAAAGTGAGCCCACCCCTGACACTGCCTGGAGCACCAGGATCCACATTTGTTTATGCTGTGGAACATTTGTTTAATGAAGGAAAGATGTGTTGCATTCTTTTATGTTGCATTTGTTTAACTCTGTAAAGCTGTGTTACTGTGCCTATCTAAAACACCTGATTCGTCTAATAAAGAGCTGAACGGCCAATAGCAAGGCAGGAGAAAGGGTAAGCAGAGCTGGCAGGCAGAGAGAACACATAGAAGGAGAAGAAAGAGCAAGAGAACAAGGAGGGAGGGGGATGCTATGGGCCAGCCACCCAGCTACACAGCCAGCCACAGAGTAAGAGTAAAAGTAAGATGTACAGAAGTAACAAAAGGAAAAGGCCCAGAAGCAAAAGGTAGATGGGATAATTTAAGTTAAGAAAAACTGGCAAGAAGCAAATCAAGTTAAGGCCAATCATTTATAATTTAGAATAAGCCTCCATTTGTGACTTATTTGGGAGCTGGGTAGGGGGCCCCCAAAAGAGCAAAAATGAATAACAACAAAAGTTTTGATGTGTGGAGGAAGAGTGGGGAGCCTGCAGGCTGCTCCATATGCACTGATGGCGCTGAGGCCCAGTGTGATTCCCTTCAGAGTTGTCTTTTTATTAAAATCTCATCTTGATGTTGATTTACCTTTAGCAATACCTTGGTGGCCTTTAAAACAGACAATTCCATATACGTCTCCATTTTAAATAATTGTCAACATTAAATTAGAATGCTATGGGTCGGAACAAGAACTAGCTATTTTAGGAAGAGAGTCTTCAGCAGTTATTGTCTTTAAACTGTTTTTCTCAGAGTGGGGGAGTTACACGTTAGGCAGTGGAAAGAACAGACTAACATTTGCAAAACCACATAAACACATTAAAATGCTAGGTACGTCTAATGTCCTCATTACTGATTTCAAGCCATTTCAGATGTAAAGGGGGAGTCATGTTGGGAAGGGGTACCCTGCCATAAGGAACCTCTTTTCTGCATTTCAGAGAATTCTATGTCTCTGCTGTGCAGGACTTGAGGATTCTTCTCCAGTTAGTGGCAGTGGCCAGGGTACAGATAGCACACTCTGCTACAGGAGAGGATCCCTAGACTCAAGTCACAGCTGCACAGGACAGGAAAGAGAACCCTACACAGCAAGAGTTATCAAACAGATGGTTATAGTGTTCAAGTCCAGTTCACAAGAGAGCCTCCCAATTTTCACCCTCATTCTCCACGCTGGGCAGAGAATGAAACAGGAGATGATGAGCAGGAAACATGATTTTCCTTTCCTTTCCTTTTTTTTTTTTTTTCTAAGTAAAAACCCATTATGTGAAAGGACAGTACAAGGCACTTAGCAGGCAGGGAGTATTATCAACACAGGATTAAAAAGAGCCATGGAAAATTCTGTGGAGAGCTCAACTGTGTGTGTGTGCCTCACATTAAATGAATGGTTGACTGGATGTGTCCAAGAGATAGAAAGCTCTGAGTGAGAAATCCATAGTTAATACAGTTAATCTGCAAACGAGGTTGTTTTCCCTGGCCATGCTAGTCCCTCGACCCAAACGGTTTCTCTCTGCTCCTCCCATGACTGTCTTCTTCACTCTTCAGGTATGTTTAAGAAGAACCATCTCCTGTTTGCATCTGAACATCTCTCTGCACCCAGCACCGTCACAGTCTACACCCAGCACCATCAAAGTCTTACTGAGTTAGTTTCTCACAGTACTTGTTTTTACTCCTTGCAAGGCCGTTGCCCTCATTACAACACAGCATCACAAAAGAGTAGCTTACTTTACAACAAGCAAATGCCTGGCCAACGCCAGCATGCAGAAGTCTGCTCATGAATAAACACAGAAGGAAGGCAGGCTGGAAAGGAAGAGGGTAAAGGAAGGCAGAGTCCAGTGCTGCGAAGTCTGGGGGTTGGTGCAACTGCATCTCCTGTTAAAACGCCACTTGACTTTCTCACTCTCTGTCAAATTCCATTAATACGTACACTTCTAAAAGGAAAAAAAAATTGCTCACTGACTCTTAAACTTAAAATATTTTATGGTAATCAAATAAATGTCACTATGAAATTCTAACTAATTTATGAGCTTATGCTAATAAACTAAAATCTAACGAAATTGAAGTTTCCAGCCTCCACATGACCTGCCTGATGACAGTGATGATGGCGACCATTCTCTCCAGCCCAGGAGCACGTAGGCCCAACTCTCCCTCTTGCTTATCCTCATTCCGGGTGCTGGAAACCTTTGTTTAGAGCAGCAGCTCTCAACCTGTAAGTAGCGACCATCAGAAAACACATATTTCTGATGGTCTTGGGAACTGAGACACCACTCAGTAACAAAAATCAAGTTATGAAGTAGCAACAAAAATAATTTTATGGTTGGGGGTCACCACAACATGAGGAACTATGTTAAAGGGTCACAGCATTAGGAAGGTTGAGGATCACTAGTTTAGAGGCTTCTGTGGGCTGACACAAGTTGGCCTTCTCTCTAAGGGAATATAATACTTTCTTTTCTAAATAAACTTTTGTTCTCCTATTAGAGAAATCAAGAAGTAACTGCTGGTGCCAGTGTGACTAAGCAGACAAAGTGGGGAACGTGGCTATCAAAGACATGAGGCCGTTCTCATTAAGTAATAGTGACGCAATATTGTTCTATGACAAGGTTTTGTTGTTGCTATTGTTTTATTTTGTTTTTGAGGCAAGGTCCCATAATGTCAGCCTGGAATTACTTATAGAGACCAGGCTTGCCTCTAACTTGTAAGATCCACATGTCTCTGTTACCAGAGTAATGAGATTAAAGGTGTGTGCCACTCATCCAGCTTGTTGTTACCTTTCAGAATTAAAAATTTTTTTTTTAATTCTGAAAGGTAAGTTAGTCACTGCCTATTTTGAGAAGGAGGAACATCTTAAATCACAGCCCCTTCTTAACTGCAGCCCTTTCAATAGAGGACCCAGATTTGAAACTCTGACAAAAAAAAGTACAATTTAGTATTAGCTATTATGTAACTATAAATATTTCTCAGCTTTATTAAACATGAGAATCCTCTATATAGAACTGTAAACTTCAAGGACTCCCAGCATACTCCTCTATTAAGTGACAGTTTGAAACAACTGAAATTCCAGCTTCAGGGAATGGCATACTGCTAAGACAGACTTACAGTGACAATTGGCAGAGGCCACAGGAATCAGTAAGATTCATTCACTTAATCACTTTTCACCATAAGAGGATTTCACCATAATCACATTTACTTCTTGGTTTAGGCTTTGCACCAAAGATCCTACCTAGATCACTAGTAAACAGTTTATTTTTCCCTGTCTAAGATGTTTATAAGTGATCATGAACTATAACCCCTTGGTTCCTCTATTTGTGCTCGAGTCCAAATTCCAGTCATCTCCATACAGCTATCATTCTATTTGACCATCTCTGAGTTAATGAGAGACAGAATGAAAAAAGGAAAAGAGAGACAATAGTATTTGGGGTGCCATAAATTGTTCCTTTAACAAGGGATCCTGATAAAGAGCAAATTAGATGCAAAGGATGCGGAGAAAATTGGCATTCCTTTCTTCTTGACAGTAATCGCTGGGGAGACAAAGGTGGATACAGAAACCAGTGTTTAGACAGGACATTTAATCAGTTACTGGGATCTGTCACCAGGACAGTAGCCAGTGAGAAAGCCCTTTACCCCTCCATTCCAAAGCAGCGCCTTGTCTACTTGGGGAAGGAATAAAGGCCCTGGAGGAAAGGCACGCAGCGTGGTTTCATTCTGTCTGAAGAGCTTCACTCATTCCTTTCGCTCCTTGGTGACCATGTCTGACTGTTTCCAGCCTCCCTCTCAGCATGTTCAAGCCCCACAGCCTTTTTTCTTCTAATCCCTGGGACGGACATACAGATCGAAAGAATGCCTTGGCCACACTGTTCAGAGTCCTTTCTAGGACCTCATTTCATTGCAGTCCAAAAACATAGATGGCAGAGGTGGGACAGACCTGCTCACATTGTCTCTCTGTCTCGGTCTAAGACGAAAAACAAAGATATACGTCCCAATGAACCATGTCCATTCTGTTTCCAGCAACTTAGTTGCAGTCATTGGCTGCAGGCCACTAACATCTTTCTCTTGTGTTAAGCACATGTCCAGCATGACTGCTTTGGTCCATGAACCCTCTTCCCTGTGTGAGTCGTAATGGTGGCCAGAAATGAAACTTAGGTTCTTCTTAGTGTTTATGTATCAGAATGGCATAAGGTGAAACAGTGGAGTAAGAACTACATATGAATATGAATGCCTACAGAGATACTACAATTTCATGTAGTGACTCCAAGACCTCCATGTTAACTATGGGAAGATGGGCTTTATCAGGTTCTACATTGTGGTCTGGACATAGGGAGCACACTTCCCAAATAGCTAAGCATGGTCTTCATAAGGCCAACAACCCATCTCGTAGACTCTCTCTGTAAATATGAGAATTCATAGTTACTAACATGGTTTGTGTAATTGGCATGATGCCTCTAACTTGTGACTATTGTTTTTAAAGCAGGGTTCTTCAACAGGCCTTACTGAAGGTTGTATTCCTACTTTTTAAACTTGACATCAGACTCCCTCCTTTTTGACAGACAAATCTCAGAAACCCTTAACATGAGGTTAGTCCTACCCACCTCCAGAGAACCTTTGCTTTTCTTCATGGCTGAGTTATTTTGTTTTAATTTTTACCACTCTATATGGTTTTGTCAATCACTATAGAAAATGCCATGAGAATTAATGAAATAATCAACCAACAAGTACGAAGAGCAGAATGCATAGTTCATAGTGAATGTCAATGTCACTATTATATTCCTGGGGTTGGGAGGGCAGGCTATAATCAGAGGTTTCTGTTAGAATCCATCTCTAATGACAGACAGAACTCATTTCACTGGTCATTCGAAAAATAGATATTTGAAACTGAAGAATTGTTTAAGTTAGTTACACATTAAAATAAGAAGGCTTATGGTTTTCATTGTGGAGACTTCCCTAAGATTGATGATGTGTTTCACAGTGAAAATCCAGAACTTCCACAATGACATCCAAATACGAATGTTAGAAAAAATCAGCAGCAAGCATGCCTCAGAATTAGAGTCCTTGGAGCAGCAAGGTATGACCCATTTCACAATCTCAAATATAAATAGAAAGACCAAGAAAAGGAAAAAAATACCCTCTCTGCAGGCTTCTGATGGAACACAAGTGAAACTTCTGCTGAGGTGTTAGCTGAAGAAATATTATCCTAAAAAGACAGTCAATGTGGTGTCCACAAATTATTCCCTCCATCAAGTAAACATGCACTGCTAAACAAAGTAGATACGTCAAAAAGGTGTCAGTTCAATTCCCAAAGATCCATAAATTTTCCAATGAATGGTGTTGTAAACTTTTTGGACAGTGACATGAAGCTGCAGTCTCTACAGCGATTCCTCTGTCCTATAAATCTTTGAAAACTGATTGTTAGAACATCCAACAGAAAATCAGTCCAAGGTTTTTAAAAGGTATTCAACCAAGATGTCTATCTCATCCCATAATCTTAGACAGAAAGAACTTCAGAGGCGGCAGCCTTATCGGTTCTTGTACTGGCTGGTTCTGTGTGTCAACTTGACACAAGCTAGAGTCGTTAGAGAGGAAGGAGCCTCAGTTGAGGAAATGCCTCCGTGAGATCCAGCTGTAAGGCATTTTCTCAATTAGTGATCAATGCGGGAGGTCCCTGCCCATTGTCAGTGACGCCATCCCTGGGCTGGTGGTCCTGGGTTCTATAAGAAAGCAGGCTGAGCAAGCCACATGGAGCAAATCAGTAAGCAGCATCTCCCCTCAGCCTCTGCACCAGCTGCTGCCTCTAGGTTCCTGCCCTGTTCTGTCCTGACTTCCTTCAATGGTGAACAGCGATATGTAAGTGTAAGCCAACAGACCCTCTCCTCCCCAACTTGCTTTTTGGTTGTGGTGTTTCATAGCACCAGTAGTAACCCTAACTAAGACAGTTCTTTTTCCCCCATTAAAATATACCAAAGCAGAACTAACAAGAAGAAAGCCAAATTTTAAAATAAATACTGTCTCTTTAACAGAACTGAATGTGAACTGACAACAGTTTAACCAGGGAGATTTTAATTCTGAATCTCAGAGATGAGCAATCATATCTTCACTAAAATTGATACAAAATGTATCTAATTGAGAATATTTACAAAAATCTATGTGGGTAGAAAATGAAAGTACTATACATCTCTCCCCAAAGATACAGGGTCAGATTTCGAAGTATCTGTGGATGTTACAGTGCAAATTTTATAGGTAAGGTTTGGGAAATAATTTTTCTGCAAGAATCACTATCAAAATTAATTTTGAAGCCTATCAGTTTCATCTTTGCATTAAACTGAGGAAGTATGGAAGGAAGAGAGATGCAAGGAGACAGGCATCATGAATGCCAGAATCAAGATTGCCTTCTGCCACCTCACCATTGTTATTTAAAATAGCAAAAGTGACCTGCAAAATATCTCCTCTAAAATCTGGGGTCTATAAATCACAGCATCAGAAAACAGCATCTAGGAAAACATTTAAAAATCGACCAAGAGGCCTGGTCCTGCAATGCTGCCTGAACAATGCATGAGAATCTTACTTGCTGATGTGTTGATGTTCCCCGTCTTCTCTGGAGAAAGTTATGAATATTAAATGGCATAGCTAACCAAGGGCAATGCTGATTTATTCAAACAGCGCTGCACACTTCAAGTTTGGCCAGGATGGCAGCATACTGAACGAACATCTAGACCCATGAGCCCAGGACGACAGGAGGCTCAGTCCCTTGTCCTTGTCTCCCACCCCTTATGATTGGCCAAGCAGGAGGTGTGCATCTATTCATCTGCACTGAGTTTAAAACTTTAGCATATTTTTCAAGTATGTTTGATTCCATATTCAAAGAATTTTGTTGAATTAAGAATCTGGATTCATAAAAATGAGCTTAGAAATTGTCTACAGAAAGACTGACTGCCAATCTCTTCCAGTTACTATGGCATAGGAAGGAATAGTGAAAAGAAAAAAGTAGCACAAATTAAAATAAATTTGATGATTAATATATTTAGTACCTTAAAATTTTCAAATATGAAAAATTGTATGTGGGCCTAAAATAATGGCTATGATTCATAATAGAATATTGTTTCAAGTTAACCTCAGGTAGTCAGACATATGACAGATTTTGACAACCAGACAACAGTTCATGAGAGAATGTCAATTCAACTCATCTGGGAGGATAAAACTCAAACACATTTTATTTATGGACAATAATTTTTAAAATCTAAAAGTATGATATGATCTTTTAAAATATGATACTGAACAGGTCCTATACTGGTTTCTAGAATCTAAAATCAAAAATAGAGAGGCTCTGAGAGTCCCATAATTTTAAGAGCTGCCAGAATAGAATCTAACTCAGTCTCACACCATTGCTACAGCCAGCTTCAGCCTGGGCTCTCCATCAGATCCAGGACAAGATATCCAGAGAAGTGACCACCGGAGTCACTCCACTAGCACAGGGAGTATCTGTGACTTGTACCTCAGTCAGTCACATGTGTAGGACGTTTGCCCTGTGTATGGGACACAGATGGGAGATTTAGTGTGAGATAGAAAGGAGCAGAAAGTTCTAACACACCACATTCCAGCAAGCTAGTGAAATGAAGGAAAGTAGGCCCTTTGGTACTGGCATCCTGGAAGTGAGAAGCCAGAGGGCAAAATTGCCATATCGCCCTTCAACTCTGCCCCTCTTGACTCCGCCCCTCTTCCTCTGAGTCCTACTTTGATTTTTCTGCCTAATCTTATCCTATCTTGTCAGAGATCAAAACAACTTTATTATCCAGCAATGAGAAAAATAAACATTCACAACATAGAGAAGGACCATTCCATAACAACAAATCCAACAAGGGCAGGTAAGAACCACAAAACCATGTGGCCCTGATGCCCTACTAGAGTCTTCCTGCCAGCCCCAGTGTAAGAGACTCCAAAGAGATGATCCTCTCCCTCTCTCTCTCTCACACACACATACATATGCACACACTCACACGCAATCACATACAGTCACACCCATACACATGTGCACTCTCACTCACACATACTCTCCACACACACACAGAGACACACACACAGGATACACACTCACATACATGCATATACACACATGCACACATATTTTCTCTCTCACACACAAACACATTCACAGAAGAGGGAGAAAATAAGCTTCCTTTGTACTAAACTGAAGCCCTATCAACACTAACAAGCTGTCGAAACAGGAATATGCTGGGGTGGATATGAAGGGACACAGACGAATTTTAATCTGAATGTGAGACTTGAATTTTAAATTAGATTAAAATTTAACAATTAAAAATGGCCAGTACAGTTCCTCAGACTTGGACATAATTAACATATGACTCAGCAATTCCAATCCTAAGAGAAATGAAATCATATGATCTCACATACAAAAAAATACTTGTATGTAAATGCTCATAACAGCATTATTTATAATAGCTAAGAAGAAAAATAGCTCAAATACCCATCAACTGACAAAAGAATTTAAAAGTGTGACATATTGACATGATAACATATCATCAGGCAACAATAAGAAATAAAGTAAATATATATATATTCTGCAATGTGAATGAGCCTCAAAAATATACCAGATAATCATACACTAAAATTCAGAATATGAGAATAAGAATTTCTGCTTTCAGTTTCTTCTACATACATAAAAAGTAAACAAACTGTTTTCCTTTAATTGATGTAGTTCCCACTGATTAATAGTCCCTGGGTTAAGAAATGAGCGGTAATAGCTCTGGGGAAATAGAAAGAGGCTGGATTTAGACAGGATAAATCTAAAGCCAGGCAGATCAACTGGCAGAAGAGACCTCAAAGAGAAGTAACAAATGGCTGTGAAATATCTCATGCCAGGACGAAATCAGCCCCTGGAAGACACTGTTGTGGGCACCTGAAACGTAAATGTTCAAATGGAATTTCCACCCTCTCACTTCCTGCTCTTCCTTCTGTTCTCTGCCAGTGGCATAATGTAAAGTGCTGAAGTCTCTGCTAATGAGACAGGGAAAATATGGACCATCTGGCTCCGTATGTTGACTTGCATCATGAGCATGAGAGCTTTCGGCCATAATGAGAAAAAGAAGGGAAACCCCAAGGGATTCGACTCCCGTGCTTTCCCCACCAGACTGGTGCTCATAGGTCTGTGTTACAGGAGACTAGAAAACCAGGGTGTCTTTCTCTGAAATTTTTCAGAGATTCCTCTAAGTCTTCTTGGATCCCATCACAACCATTTTCAGCAACTTCGAAGGAACTGCAAAATTATTTAAACAAAGAGAAAAGACTGCAGTAGTGAGCATTACTTTTGCTATGAGTGTTGCATGTTTCTCTAGTAACCTTATGTGAATCTTGTCTAAGAGTCTCCTAAGGATACAAAGTTTATGCAAACCTTGGTTCAGGAAACCCAGAAAACCTTGGTACCTGAGAAATTGAGGAATTTGCACTTGGCATTGTATCTTTGGGAGGGAGTTCATTTCAGGTTGTTTTGAGCATATGGAAACTGACTGGCTAAACTGTAAATAGAGAGAAAATAAAAATGCCCTAGGCGAAGGGGAAAGTGCTTCAGTCCTTTGAGGCTGGATGCCCCTGCAGCCATGAAAGGCTACATTCATTCTTAAGATGCCTCTGAGTTTTCTTTCCACAGATCCGTATGAACCCACACACCTGTGCTGTGACAAACAGTGACAACCATCACAAAGAAACTCTTCGTGAAGCTAAAATGGACTCATCATCAAATTATTTTCTTCATTGTACATATAATGAAGCTCATGCTATGGATCCTAATTTCTACACTCTGTGACAGGGTATTCTAATTATCAGAGAGGTTATCCGTGATGAAGACGATGGTGGTGGTATCAGTAGGAACAATAACTAATATATATTCAGACTTTAATGAGACTAGGTGCTGTGTTACATCTTGAAACACTTTGCACAGCTCACAATCTGTCAGGTAGATATTTTTGTTACTTACATTTTATGAATATCAATAACAAAGTAAGACATTTAATAGCTTATCCAAGGCCTGTAGCCACTGCGTGAGCCTTTAGTGAATCCAGGAAGTATGATTTTAGAACCTGTACCCAAAGCAGCTGAGGTCAACTGCTTGCCAGGCAAATGCCCAGAGTGGATAAAACCAGAGTACAGAATGTTAGGAGGAAGAATATTTGCCTCATGCTGTTGCCCTCTGCCCAACGATCTATTTTTAGCTCAATGCCTTTGCTGCTTCCCCCTTTGGTGCCTTCTGTACACCGATGATTATTCTCAGCCCTTCCTCTTACACACAACTGTGACATGATGAGTATTTACATAATTCCTCCTCTGTGAGAATGAATGATGGACTGCCAAGAGTATTCCTATAGTCTAGGTGCTTTCATAACATAAAATAGTAAGTCCATTGTGGATTCACAAGACAGTTCCACGTCTGTCAGAATGGGTCCCGAAAGGATAGGTGCACACTTGGATTCCTTTCAAATGAACACTGCATAGACAGAGGCCTATTTTGACTATTTAGCTTTAAATTAAGAAGAAGAAGAATAAGATGGAGGAAGAGCAGGAGGAGAAAGGAAAGGAAGGAGCAGGGGAGAATAAG
>CABHPH010151146.1:17943-41749 GCA_902168325.1 Peromyscus nudipes | reverse complement strand
GGGCGCTGTACCTTATGGGGACATAAAGAACATTTTAGGATTATGGAGTAGTCCATGAGGGTGTATCATCTGAGCCAGTTGTCTTGAGATGTTCTGGATGTTGGATCATCTGGGCCATGGTGTCATTGGAGACCTCAGGTGGTCTTGGCTGGTCAAACCTGATGTATCTTAGTCTGGAACAAATCCATAGCCTCTGGCTTTCTGTGGAAACAAAAGCAGAACTTCTTTTCCAAAGCAACATATCCTTATATCCAAATTTTGAAGTCAAGGTATCTTTAAAATATACATATTGGTTTAACTCAGCTTTCTTCACAATCAAATATCTCTCTGTAGTTAAGAATCCCAAAGACAACACAATCCAGATTCTCTGTGTGATATCCATCTTTACGTGGCTTATATTTTATACTACCTTTACTGTCTCTTTAAAGTCCCGCCTATACTTCCTGTCTGGCTACCGGCCAATCAGCGCTTTATTGATACAGAGTGATATCCACAGCACACCTCTGACCACTGAGGGCACGGGCACTCATATGTACACACCCATAAGCACAAACACACCATTAAAAATAACAAAAATGAATCTTGAGAAGTTAAAAAAAATATTTTAATAGGCATGGGTGGATCAAACTGTTCCCAGAAGCCATAGGCTAGTAAATAAAAACCCCATTGCTAGTGTGGGCTACCCCTCTACCAGTTATTGGTCAGGGCACCCTGCAGGAGGCCCCAAACCAATACAGGCAATTGACCTGCTGTTGGTTGCCCACCAGAACAAGATAGTAAGATCCTGTTGCTGAAGACATCACACACTCTGGTCATAGGGCATTAAGAAATCAAGCTGGGATTGGGCTGAAATTTTCCTCTTTGGCAGCTCTTCTCATAGTGCTAGATGGTCCTGGGCAGACTGCTAGGGAAGAATTGTCATCAACAGTTTTATTCAGCTGTGGGCCTTGTATCCAGCACTACAAACATGCCAGGCAAGTTGTATCCTCTGATGCAATAATGGCAGGTCTGTTACTGGGGTAATCAGCCCTTGGGTTGAATTTGAGGTATTCTGCACAGAAAGGAATCTTTGACTGGTAATGTAAGCCTTATCAAAGCCCATGACTGGGGAAGACATAGGTCTTAGTTGGGGAAAATATTGCTATTATTTTGCTAAATGTACATGATGTGTCCATCCAATTGCCTTCTAAGTAGCTGTTTATGCCTATAGATTATTGCTGCTGTCATGTTCAGCCAGAGAAGCTTTGTATTGCAGTGGGCAGAAGTAACTGTAGAGGCTCATAGCATCATGGGTAGCCCACCAGAGATGGCCACTCAGGCAGAGTTTATAGCCAATTGAAAGTCTTTATTCTATCTGGCTGGGACTATACTCAAATATTTGGACCTAAGTGTATCCTGGTACATTTAGACCAAGGAGCTTTTAAAGGCAAAAACCACATTCTGTTATTTCACTCAGCAGCTGTAGGAAGAGGTTTGCACAAGCAAGCAGTTTAACAGAAGCTAAGATATGTTAGCTGGGGCATGTTGGCCCCAGGTTCTAGAATAGACTTGGGTAGTTTTCCATGGGATTCTCCATCAAGGAGATCAAATTCTAGTTAAACCTGAGATGGCCTCAGCAAGAATACAAGATGGAGGACCCTCTGCACTGTCTTGCCCTACCACAATAGTGCTGAGAGTAATTGATAACTCAGATTAATAACCATTAACCAGTCATCTATATCACCCCACATCACCAAGTCCCAGAAAACATTTTAAAAAAAAAAAAACAGTGGAAAGAGTATAGGAGCAGGAAGAAAGCAAGAATATAGGGAAGTATAGGAGCAGGAAGAAGGCAAGAGAATAGGGAAGTGATGTGGAATACCAACTCCAGTGCCAGAGAGGGGTCATGCTGTTGCACTATTCACGCACAGCAGGTGAGTGATCACTCTTAATAGGGTCTGCCAAATTCTATCACAGACTGGATGGGGTTCATGAGGCCCTACTGCTTCCTGGGAATTTAGACACCATTAATGGATCCTAGAAGAAGAAGGGACACTTACTTGTTTTTATTATTTTTATTACATTACTATTTATTTCTTGGAGGAAAAGCATGTGCCACAGCATGCATGGGGAAATCAGAGGACAACTTGCAAGAGTTATTTCTCTCCTACCATCACGTGGGTCTGAGGGATCAAACTCTGTTAACAATCTTAGGGGGAGGTGTCTTTACTTACTTGTTGTGGGCCCAGGAAAGACATTTTCCTCGGTAAAGTAGCCACTGATAAAATGTCCATGGTCCTATAAACAATACTTATCCATGCTCCTATAAGAAAGTTATTAGATCATAAAAAGAGAGAGAGAGAGAAGAAAAGAAAAAACAAACAAAGATACACAAAGGTATTAGGGGAACAGGTTGGGAAGAGGATGGAAGTCAGTGGGAGGAGGAAGTAACACAGCATGTCCTAGCTGGTTTTATGTCAATTTGACACAAGCTAGAGTCATCAGAGAGGAAGGAGCCTCAGTTGAGAAAATGCTTCCATAAGATCCAGCGGTAAAGCATTTTCTCAATTAGTGATCTATGGGAGAGGGCCCAGCCCATTGTGGGTGGTGCCATCCCTGGGCTGGTGGTCCTGGGTTCTATTTAAAAAAAAAAAAAAGCAGGCTGAGCAAGTCATGATAAGCAAGCCAGTAAGCAGCACCCCTCCATGGCCTTTTCATCAGCTCCTGTCCCCAGGTTCCTGCCCTGTTTGAGTTCCTGTCCTGACTTCCTTCAGTGATGAACAGCAATGCTGAAGTGTGAGCCTAATAAACCCTTTCCTCCCCATATTGCTTTGGTCATGGTGTTTCATCACAGCAATGGTGACCCTGACTAAGACACAGGAGTAACAGGAGTAAATATATGTATAATTAATATCTACTAATTAAAAATCAAATAAAAACAAATAGCTCCAAAAAGGAAGTCTACAGTCACACATTATATACATATATATGTGTATGTATATGTATATAATACTATTGAATTGGATCCTTAAGATAGTTAAGAAAAAAATACAGTTTATGTTATGTGTACTCTGCTACAATTTAGATTATTTTTTTTTGTTTTGTTTTGTTTTTTGTTTTTCGAGACAGGGTTTCTCTGTGTAGCTTTGCGCCTTTCCTGGAACTCACTTGGTAGCCCAGGCTGGCCTCGAACTCACAGAGATCTGCCTGCCTCTGCCTCCCGAGTGCTGGGATTAAAGGCGTGCGCCACCACCGCCGGCCAATTTAGATTTTTTTAAGTTCAGAAAACAATAATGCAGATCAGCAAAGCTGAAAAGATAGAATATAGGAGCTCACATTTCAGTACTTTTCTGTTTCACCCTGGCAAAGTCCAGGCTAAGCTGAGCCCAGACTGTCATTTAAGACATTGTTAGTGGCACTACCATTTGTGAGAGACTGGGGTTTGGGACCTAACACCCAGATCTAAGAGGGGTCTTCTAGAAAAGGTTGTGGCTCACAGTAGCCCCTTTAGACATCATTGGGAGACCGTTAGTGGCAGCAAGCTTGTCATGCCCCATCCTAGGTGGGAAGGGCAGCCTGTGCTCTGCAGGCAGATGACAGGTGGAACCACAGTGCCAGCTTCTTTTCCATCTAGAGGCCAGAATGAAGCCCATCACCTCTGGCTATTCACATCTTCCCTACACGGTGGCTGACAGGAGCTCTTTCCTGATCACCTAATGGCATCTTCCTCCCTTCTGGACCCAAGGCTTCCTGGAGGACAGGTCTGCTTTTTTGTTCCTATGTGTCGTCTCTAGGAAAATGCCAACAAAGCCAGTGCCTGAATGAGCTCCCAACAGCTGAGGACAGCTGCTTCTGGGTGGGGTCATCTCCTCTGGCAGAGTTTTCCTATCTGGCAAGCTGACTGGCAGGTGGGAGTTCTCACCCACTTCCCAACAGGGAGGCTGGTAGAGAGCCTCACAGCTTCTGGTCCCAGGCAGTATGCAGCACAGTTAACTCAGAAAAGCACAGGACCTAGAAACCAGAGATGGTGCTGAAGACACTATGGAACACTTGAGGGCCTCCAATCCCTGTTTCCTGAAGAGCCTCCTGTTCGCGTGTCAGCTAGCAGAAATACACAGTTACTATACCTTAGTTTTCCATTTCAGTTTTCCTTCATGCCTCTTGTTGAGTGCAATAACTGAAACATAACTCTATTAAAAATAACCATCATGATGCCACTGAGGATGGGGACTGTGAACATGTATTAAGCACTTGCTGCATGCTGGGCACTCTGTGTTTTTACACAAACATCTCACTTGTTCCTCACATAACATTAAGAGGTTGCTGCCATCATTATCTCTATTTTACAGATGAGGAAACAGGTGTGGGACAAATTAAGGAAGGAGCACTAGATACAATTAGTTAGGAGTATTTTTTTAATTGTTTTGTCTTGTTTTTGTTGGTTGGTTGGTTTTGTTGGTTGATTGATGGGTATTTGAAGACAGGGTCTTATGACCCATTTTTTTTGTCAATGTGGGGAACTGAGGAAAACTTGAGTGATGTGTAGAGTGGATAAAGTCCTAAGTGAATGTGTACTATTGACACAGGCCTGGGCATGGTCCAATGCCTCAGATCCATGACAAACCCTTCTCCCAGGCTTAAGGCTCAGAGGGATGTGGACAATGTGTGCAGGAAATGTCCACCATAGCTTTCTTCACTTAGATGTTTGAGGCCTGTTAGAAGATTACTCCTCTACAGTGACACTCCTATCAAGATTAACTAAATCTGCCTTCTCCTTGTTCAGCTGTATACCATACACTGCTGCCTCCTTGTTCAGCTTTATGCAATAAACATGATGAGCTTCTGAGCTACTGAGGCTTCTCCATCCAAGAGCTCAGACTACCTGACCCCAATGTTATAGAATATTATTTTAAGGTATGTTACATTTGTTTATGCTCTGGAACATTTGCTTTAATGATACAAAGATGTTTTGCATTCTCTTGTGTTGTATTTGTTTAACTCTGTGAAGCTGGGTTACTGTGCCTGTCTAAAACACCTGATGTTCTAATGAATAGCTGAATTGCCAATAGTGAGGCAGGAGAAAGGATAGGCAGGGCTAACAGGCAAAGAGAATGAATAGGAGGAGAAATCTGGGAGGAGAGGAAGAAAGAGCAACAGGGATCAAGGAAGAGGACATCAGGGGCCAACCACCCAGCTACATGGCCAGCCATGGAGTAAGAGTGAAAATAAGATATACAGAAGTAAGAAAGGTAAAATCCCAGAGGCAAAATGTAGACAGGGTAATTTAAGTTAAGAAAAACTGGCAAGAAATAAGCCAAGCTAAGGCCAGGCATTTATAATTAAGAAAATGTCTCCATGTGTGATTTATTTGAGAGCTATGTGGTGGGCTCCCCAAAGAGTAAAGAGCAAAAAACAACAAAACACCCCAACTTTTCTGTACCTGTGTCTGTGTGTCCTTCCTTTCTTTCTTCCCTTGTTGGCCCTAGTCAGGGTTACTGGACCCAAACTGTGTAAGGACATGGCAGTTCAAAATGATATAGAGTTCATTATGTAGCCCAGGCTGGATTAGTGATCCTCAGTCCCCAGAGTGCTGAGATTGTATGTAGACATGTGCCGCCATGCCCAAGCAGGAATAGATTTTTGTAGTCTACTGTGGTTCTTTTCCTAAGATAAAAAAAATATACAACAGAGAAAAAAATTAGCCTCTTCAAGAAATGGTGCTAGGAAAACAGGGTAGTCACATGTTAAAGAAAAAACTAAAGCCCTCATCTCACTGTGCACCCAAATCTACTCCAAATGAACAAGAGACCCAAGTGTAAGGCCCAAAACTCAAGAGCTAGCAAAAAGAAAGGGATGTAGGACTCCAGTTTCTCAGGGAATAATGCTAGCAATTGACAAATGAGACCACATGAAATGAGAAAATTTCTGTACAGCAAAGAGAACAGTTATTCACACGAAGAGACAACCTACAGAATGGGAGAAAATTCTCACTAGCCACACCCCTACCAGAGAATTCACCTAGAATATACAAAGCACTAAAAATACTAAACAACAAGAAATCAAACGCTTTAGTCAATATCAATAAGTGGACTAATGAAACGAATGGACAGTTCTCAAAACAGGACACTTGAACGGCCCATAGACAAGAAAAAATACTCAGCCTCGCTAGTTATCTGAGAAATACAAGCTAAAACTACACGAAGATTCCATCTTATCCAGACAGAGCGGTGGTCATTAAAAATGAACAAAAGCAAGCAGTGCTGGGTGTGGACAAAGGGAACATTTAGCCACTGCTTGTGGGAGTGGAAACTTAGCCAGCCAGTGTGGTGATTTCTCAAAAATAAAACAGAAAACAAAACTGAAAAATCTGTGATTATAGGACCCAGCATCGCCACTCCTTGATATTTGCCAAAAGGACTCCAAGTCAACATAGTACAGAGACACTGGCACATCAATGCTAAGTGAAGCGCTGTTACAATAGCTACATTATGGGGACAACTGAGGTGACCAAAACAGGAGACAGGTAAGGAACACATGGTAGATATATACAGTGTTTCCTAGACTCGTGGGCTTAGGATTTTCTAGAATTGAATTATGTTCACATTACCTTCTGGGAGGAATAGAACATTTTACAAGGAACTAACTCTTCCTTCTGTCTGCGACCATACCACCCTGAATGTGCCTGATCATCTCAGAACTCTTCCGCCCCCACAAATGTCATGGATCATACTGAGAAATAAAACCTGCCTCGTCATGTGTGAGCACCTGTTCTCAGTCCTAACACTCTCTGGCTTTTCTTTATAAGATCTTACATTTCTACTCTTTGGCTCACAAGGAAAAGCTAACTATGATATGTCACCACAGCGATGGTTTCATCCCAAGAGACTAACTTTTGTATTTGGGTATATGATAATTTGGCATACATACAAGAATCTCCACAATAAAAAAAGGATCTAGATGTGGGGTGATACTGCCATTTAATAACTTCTGGCTTATAGTTGGAGCATTTATGAGAGTGTAGTAGTCACTTAGGATCTTGTCATTAGGGGACACTGCCACCAAGTGGTAAATGTCCTGGTCACATTAAACAAACCAAGTCTGCCCCAGATGAGCAGGCCATCTATTCGACATACACATAAACCAGGAGCTGCTGCTTCTGAATATCAAAGCGCAGCTTTTCAACAATAGTTGAAGATTGTCACCATTTTATGATTGTCTTTAGTAACTTCCGGGGTCAGGGGAAAGATGGTGTGTGAAATCCTGTCTTCTAATTCTATATAGTTGTGGGGCACTGGTTTTAGGAAGTTCTTAAGGACAGTATGAAAGACTACTCTGTGGACCTCAGTGATCAATTATTCCTGCACAAAAGTAGCAGCTCCTACTCAACACACATTTCCAAACCCAGTCCTGAAGCTCCCCATAGAGCAGTGGTTATCTACCTGTGGATCACAACCCTTTTTGAGGCCTGAGATCATGGGAAAACATAGATATTTATATCACCATTAGCAAAATCATATTATAGTAACAAAATCACATTTTATGAAGTGGCAACAAAAATAATGTTATGGTTGGGATCACCACAACACGAGAAACTGTGTTAAAGGGGCACAGCATTAGGAAGATTGACAACCACTGTCATAGAGTAACAGAGGGCCTGTAAGAAGGTTACCAAGAGAAGTGCTGCTGTAAGACACCAGGAAGGTGATGCCTACATAGGCAGAGATTCAAGGACACATGCCCATGGAAGACAAAAACCTGTGCATGGCTTTGAAAAGTTGATATGCATGTAAAAGCTAAAATTGTCAGAGAAGAGCATTGTATGCCACTGCCAGGACACAGAGGTCAAAAGCACCTGGGAAGACGGTGATCAGTTTGATTTTCCATAGTTGGGGACATCACCTGGAAATGTGAGCTGAGTAGGGACAGCAAGTGCCTTGAATGCTCCATAGCAAATCTAGGAGCTTTAGTACAGGCAAGAGGCAAGGATTTTCAAGGAGAAAGAACACACTCAAGGCTGTGCAAAACCAATCAGGTGAAGCTTGGGCAGATATGTGGGATCAGGCTGGCTGCTCAGAGGACAGGTGAGGAGAACACAAAATCAATGTTAAACAAAGATCCAAAACCTGTACAGCCTTATTTGTCTTACGATGTGAGGAGACGAGGTGGAAAGAGAAGGCAGGAGAAAGGGGTATGGATGCCCTAGTGTGAGTGCAAATAGGCTTGGGAGTGCGTGAGTCGGCTTTCTGTTACTATAACAGAATACCTGAGATCATCAGCATATGAAGAACAAAGGTCCATAGGCTGGCTCGTTGCTTTGGGCCTATGATGAGGTGGCAAGTCATGGCAAGAAGTGGGCATGGTAGGGCAAAGCTTCTCATGGCCAGGAAGGAAGAGTGAGGAAGAGAGAAAAGGCTGGAACCCATAATGCTCTTCGAGAGTATTCCTCGGTGACCTGAAACCTCATGCTAGGCCCTACTCAAAGTTCCACTACCTTCCGATTGTGCATCCTGGGAACTAAACCTGTAATACACGGGCCTTTAGGACACTTCAGACAACAGCAGGTGGAATAACTCAAGTCATCTTCTGAAAGACACCAAACCTTAAACAGGAAATGGCTCATTTTCATCTATATCTATAACAGATATGAGATGGGCTTGCATGACCATGACATGTCATCTTGGGGCTCAACACCTTAAAGATGGAGAAAAATACTGTCCTCAGCATTATCTGTAACTACACTTGTTTCCCAGTGAAGACCCACCATGGACAGAAAGAGTGGGTGCCATCAACAGTGAGGATGAGCTCTGAGGATATAGACACCAGACAGTTAAAGAATACTCTTCCCTTCCACAGTCCACCTCCCCTACCCCATGAGTAAATCAGAAATGACATCGAAGAGCAGACAGTGTCTCTCTTCCCTGAGAGACTGCAGTAGGAGAACCCAAGCAAGAACAAGATCACAAGAAGATCTAGGAAACCTGGGAGTCTCACATGATCTCTAAGTTTACCTTCCTGCAGGACTGTGCCAGGATGGGAACTGTGCTGCATCCTGGGAATTGCCCTGCACCTCTTCCAGAAGGAATTCCCTGAATGCTTAGTTAAGAAAAGAGAAAGGCCCAGATGTGGTTCAGGGTGGCAGAGCATTTGTTTGGCATGCCCAACACCATAGGTCTGATCCCCAGTACCATGAAAAGAATCAAGAGGGAGAGGAGGAAGATAGGAAGAGAGAATGGGGGCGGGGGAGAAAGAGGGAAGGAGGAGGTGGGAGAGAAGGAAGAAGGGAAAGGTGGGAAAATGTGGGCGGAGGAAGACTAGAAAGAAGGAAGCAGTGTAGTGTGGAAGGTTTGTGGGCAAGGCTCCTGGACAAATGAAGAATAAAGACCTATTCCTCTTAGAGAACTCACAGCCATGGTCCCCTTCTGGACCTTCAAAAAAAAAGAACTGGCTATGAGGCCATCATCTTATGCCCAGATCTGCCAGAGCAAAGTGAGTTTGGTATATAATTTACCATCCCTCAGACTCAGTTTCCGCTCTGCAAACATGAGAGGCTCAATACTGTAGGCTTACAGAGCTGTGAGAAGAGGCAGAGAGGTGCAAAGTGGGCCTGGATGAGCCCTCCACAGAGGGGACTGTGTGCCCCCCCCCCCGCCTTCTCCCCCTACCCCGTGATAGGACATGGAAGTGGAACTAAGGTCTGGAGCCCCCAAGCTGCAGAGAAATGATGACTTTGAGGGGTGAGCTTCGATCAGGCTGGAGGATAAAATCTTGGCATAATCAATTCTTCACAACCTTAACCTGCCCTTGGGTCATGTGTATGAATGGAATAATAATAATTAATATCTCAGATTCTGCTGGCCATGTCTCCCTTTTAACACTAATATCTACACAGACATGATGTACTTGAATGAAATTTTCTCCATAAAACCCAGAACTTTGTACAATGAACGTATGCTGATAGGAAAATTGAAATAAAAAGAACCCATGCAAGTGATGTGGAGAGTTTTTGCAGGCCAGTCTGGCCACCCACAGAGTTCTTGTATCTTTCACATAATCTTCCCAACTCCAGCCAGCAGTGACTGCTCCAGCCATTTGTTACCTTCTGCTCCCTTGAAGGAGGGTGTGAGTGAGGGTCTCCCCTCCAACCTGTGTCTCATAAGCAAGCTGCTGGTCTCCCCTCCAACCTATGTCTGATAAGCAAGCTGCTAGTTTAGGACATTGCCTCCATTGCATATCCAGGTCTAGGACATTGCCTCCATTGCATATGACCCAAGGCCAGCTTTCCCAAGCATCATGGAGCAGGAGCTGCCCCAGTTGCCTGCTGATGAAGGAGACACCTCTGTGTGTTGCAGGTAGCTGCATGTCCCCACCAAGGCAGCTCTCTTTTCTCTAGCCCTGCATCAGAGAAGGTAGGACTGCTTTCTCCAAGAGATGGAATCCTTTCACACCTTTACACAGTCCCAAACAAAGCTCCTGCCTTGGTCTCCAGGAGCACTGAAGGGCCCTGTTGAAGCCTGACTTCCTGCTGGAGGCACCGCGTGGAGAAGCCCTGAGGGCCAAGGCTGCCAGCTGTCCCTGCAATGGGACAGGGATCTGAGCCAACCTGAGCAGAAAAACATCAAACAGATACTAGGGTAACCCAATATATATCATTTGAGGCCAAAGAATTTCCCAGCCAGAGTCTGTCTAACTTTTATTTTAAGAAATTTTTTATTCATTTTTACATACCAATCACAGATCCCCCTCTTCCCTCCTCCCGCCCCTCCAGCCTCCACCCCCCAACACAGCCCCCCATTCCCTCCTACACCAAGGTAAGGCCTCTCATGGGGAGTCAGCAGAGCCTGGTACATTTAGTGGTGGCAGGTCCAAGCCCCTCCCCCTGCCTCAAGACTGTGCCAAGTGTTCTACCATAGGTAATAGGCTCCGAAAAGCCAGCTCATGCACCAAGGATGGATCCTGATCCTACTGCCAGGGGGGCCCTTAAGCAGATCAAGCTACACAACTGTCTCGCTTATGTAGTGGGCCTAGTCCA
Source organism: Peromyscus nudipes (assembly GCA_902168325.1). NCBI lineage: Eukaryota > Metazoa > Chordata > Mammalia > Rodentia > Cricetidae > Peromyscus > Peromyscus nudipes. The sequence continues at coordinate 30,741 of CABHPH010151146.1, read as the reverse complement.
GTCCCATGGAGGCTCCACGGATGTCTGCCTAACTTTTCAACCTAACAAACCTTTGAGAACTGATAAAATGGTGTCTGTATCAAGCCTCTACATTTGCCATGTCACCTAGCAATATGGACAATATCCTTAACCCATGACTCCACTTTCAGCAGATTCAGTTACCCACAGTCAACTGTAGTCTGAAAATATTAAATTATAGAAATAAATAGATCTAAAAAAAAAATTAAAGTAACTTAAGTATGCTGTTATATCATTTGCTTCATTTTATTATTATTTTCAGTCTCTTGCTATGTGTAATTTATAAACCAAATTATACCACAGGAGTATGTGTGTGTGTGTGTGTGTGTGTGTGTATGTATACATATGTACATATGTATGTATATACATGAGCATATACGTATATATATGAGCATATGTATATATGAGCAGGAAAAATATTTGCATATGTAGGGGAGTTAGTACTATGTTCAGTTTCGGAAAACCACAGGCACTGGGGGTAGGGTCTTGGAGAATATCTCCTCTGAATAAAAAACAGAATGGAAGTCACTTCTCTCTTCTCTACAGTTCCGTTGTTTGGCTCTAGCAACTACACTCTGTCAGTCTGCTTCCTGATGTGGCTAAGACTTTGGGTGCCTGATGTGCATTTTATGTCCACAGTCCATTAGAGATGCACGGCACCCTTCATTTACTTACCCCTGGAGAAACTGGGTTTCTTTTACTCCTAGCTTATGAAATAAATACAAATCACCACACTGTCTATTGAAGGCAACAAAGAATGTGCTGGACCCAGGAACACACGATCTGTTTGCTCACTGCAAAGACCCTAGATTCTCAAGCAGAGACACCACTGAAAGGCTACATCCCATCAGGAGACTAAGCTATAAGTGATGAGTTTTCACCCTTTAGTGATGGGCATCCCTAACAGTGCTCAAGGCTCGGATCCTCTGCCCATCCATTTCTCTTGCAAGGGAAGGGAGACACCATGGAGGCCTGCCTCTTTCCTCTCAGGATGTGCCTGGATTCCAAGGACTTGAAAAGGTGCTGTTAGCACAGTCCAGGCCTGGGATTTTCAAAAGGTTTTGGCACATCAGCTGAACACGTCTCGATATTGTCAACACAGATTCTGCAACGGCTCAAGGCTGTGCGCAGGGGTAACAATGGGTCAGATAAGATCTGTTTGGCATTTAGCATGCTGAGAAGCATGAAGTCCTCTTGACTCAGTGACAGTCTGTTTCAAGATAAATAGAGGATCTAGGTAAATAAAGGGGATTTTTTTTTTTTGCAGTACTTTACAGTTAATGATACAAATTCTGACGACTGTGTCCTCTCCACTCCATTTAGGGCTGTGGAAGCTGACATGTATTAAACCAGAGTCCGCTGCATTTCTGTGGTATCCTTAAGGTTTTCCATGGTTTTTTGTTTGTTTGTTTGTTTTATTGGGGGGGTTGGGGGGGTTTTTTGGTTTTTGGTTTTTTGGTTTTTTTTGTTGTTGTTGTTGTTGTTTTTGTTTTTCAAGACAGGGTTTCTCTGTGTAGCTTTGTGCCTTTCCTGGATCTCGCTCTGTAGACCAGGCTGGCCTCCAACTCACAAACATCCTCCTGGCTCTGCCTCCCGAGTGCTGGGATTAAAGGCGTGCGCCACCACCGCCCGGCTAGGTTTTCCATGTTTTGCTAACCAGTTAGTACATGTGTTTAAAAGAATGCAGCAACCCACATGCCATCTAAAAGACAGTGGAGAAGACTCAGAAGGAACACTGCCCTTTGAGCTAACGTGCACAACTAATAGTGAGACGTCATTTTCACAGCTCTTTTTTGTTAGTGGTCCCCACAATATAAGGTGGGTATCATTTACCTATATATTTTATTGTAGGGAAGGTGGCTATTATTTCCCTGTAAATTGTAGGTGAGGTGACAGGAACACACAGACCCCATGACCAGAACAATAAATAACAGAGATGGAACTTAAATATGGATGTCGTTGAAACTAGACCTGACTCTTAGTAGTCATCCACCTCCCTGTAGTGTATGTATTTTATTTTCGCCTGCACACACTTCGAGTTCCTTCCTTTGGTACCAGTTCTTGTTTCCCTCAAGGAAACCATGCCTATTCTTCTGAAAAACTCCTTGCTTATCATTCTTATTACATATATATGTACATATATACATACATAACTATACAGTGGGGGAGGGCACATGTCATGCACATGGTTGGAGTTAGAGGGTAACTTGAAGGAGTCCCTTCTCTCCTTCTACCATGTGGGTCCAGGGATCAAACTCAGATCATCAGACTTGGCAGCAAGCGCCTTTATGGGCTAAGCCATCTTGGTGGCTGTTCTTTTGAAACACCCTGCATGAGGATGTCAGTTACATCCCTTATTCATACCTCCATCTAAGGGTTTTCCTCCTCTGACTCTGATTCACAGGTGCAGAATTTGCTGGGGATGCCAGATGTGATGGTACAGACTTGTGATCCCTATAAGGACTCAGGAGCCCTGGGGGGGAGCAAGGTCACAAGTTCAAGACCAGCCTGGGTTATATAATGAGACCCTGTCTCCAAAAGGAAAGGAAGAAAATAAGGATGCTAGGACAGATGGATGGCAGCAGCAGCCATCCTCTCTGACTCCACTCAACAGATTCTGGTTTTGCTCTAATCAGCCAGTCCGATTCTGTCGCTTACACCAAAGAATCTGCACATAAGACCCAGTCAAAAGTACACTTCCAGGGTTGGGGCAATGGCTCGGTGGGGAAAGTGTTTACTGCTACATACCCATGAGGATCTAACTTCAGATCCTCAGAACTTGTGAAAAACCCAGGCATGGAGGTGCAGGCCCATAAACCAGTACTGGAGAGGTAGGGACAGAAGGCTCCCAGCAGCTTGCTGTCCAGCCAGTGTGACTGAGTGAATAAGCTCAGTGAAAAGATTCTCAAAAACTAAAGGGATAGGCAGCAGTGACACACGTCTTCAACCCTACCACTTGGGAGGCAGAGGTAAGCAGATCTGTATGAGTTGGAGGCCAGCCTGGTCTATAAAGCGAGCTCCAGGCCAGGGCTACACAGAGAGACCCTGTCTTGGAAAAAAAAAAAAAAGAGTAATAGAGGTGATATTGTACCTGACATTGACCTTCACATGCATACACACACACACACACACACACACACACACACACACTGCAATCTATTTCAGTATCTGTTACTTTGATTTCTAATCAGGAGCAGGCTGTTGAATGAGATGTTTCCTATTGTTTCAGAACAGACAGCCACATCACTTCTCCTTCAGCCTTTTGGCTATAATCTATGCAGAACTGACAGGCAGCATGCAAAGTTGTGAAAAAGAGTCAGGAAATATACTGCATTCTAAGCAGGCTCAACCAGGAACCTCCTTTGGCCCTTGCTATGAGATGAGAGAAGTGGCTTTCTTAGCCACGCTTTCAATGTTCTGGCTTCAGATGCTCTGGTCTCTGGGGCCTGTGCTGACCCTGAGACTGCCTCTTTCTCATGGATTTTACAAAGGACTTGCCTTGGCCACTTTCAAATGCACACAATCAAGCCAGGGCCTGAATCCCTAACCACATCTTCTCTGGCTGTCACACTCCTACTACTAGCTTGCCATTCTAATACCCCGGCACCAGATGAGGAACAGCTTGATGCCCACAGCCTGTGGGCAAGCAAGCCACTACTAAGCAGTTCTCTCCCGTGGCTGCTACTTCAAGTTCCTGCCTTGAGCTCCTACTGTGACAACCACTTTATGATGAACTCTTAAGCTGTAAGAGAAAATAAACCCTGTCCTCTCCAAGTTGCCAAAAGTAACTAATTCAGCTACCAAGATAATCCTGCACTAATGAGTGGGAGTCTACAGTGAGAGGTGAGCATTGCATTCTTCGTCCTCACAGGCCTGCAGTCAGGAAGAAGGAAAACCAGAAGGAGACAGAAGCCCAGAGGGGCTTAGGGGGTAGCCACAGCCCACTATTTGGCATGGCTGATACAAGAGTTTCCCACAGGATCAAGCGGACTCTGTGGAATGTAACTGGGCTTGAGCCATTTTTTTTTTCCAGTACCCGATAAAGAGGGCTGTCTCCTGGCAGCCAGACCTTCCTAACAGAACTAAGAGGGAATGGGTACTCATCAGGAGCCAGGGAATTGGGCAATGAGGAGACCACACAGGGTTTTCCAAAGAATTGGGCAGTATCTCCGAGACAGCCAGCGTTTTGACACCTGTCCCATGGCACAGAGCTCCTAAGTGGTTGGCAGTGAGGGCCAGCGAAGCAGCAGCAGCTGTGAGAGTAGATGGTGGTGATGGAGGAGGTAGAAATGGAGGGGAGGTGGTGGTGGTGGTGGAGGCGGTGGAAGTTGTGGTAGGGGTGGAAGTGATGGTGAGGAAGGAAGTAGAGGCGGTGGTGGAGGTGGTGGTGGTGGTGGAGGTGGTGGTGGAGACAGAGGTGGTAGAGGTGTGAAGGTGGCTGTGATAGAGGTGGTGGTGGTCGAGGAGGGGGTGGTGTGGAAGTAGCGGTAGAGGTGAAAGGGGTGGAGAGTGAGGTGATGGTCGTGGAGGTGACGGTACAGGTGGGAGAGACGGAAGTGGTCGGGGCAGAGGTGGTGGTGGTGCGAACAGTGGGCTGATAGTATTCTGGGAACTAGCAGATGGGAATAGGCACGTGGGGCACAAATGGAGTCCGTGCGTTCTTCCTGAGTTTTACAGGGCGTGTTAGCAAATATTCAGGATCACGTTAGGACTTTGCACAGCTCTGTTAAGGACACCTAGAAGGCCCACTGTGCCCCAAGACGAGCCCTCCACAACCTAGCTCCTTTCCCTGTTAATCCTGTCCATCCCTGACACTCCCCTCAAGTTCTAAACATAGCAAGTGATTGGCTCTAATATTTGAGGTAGCTCTTTCTCCAGCTTTGGGGACTTTTTTTTCATATGCCAACCTTTCAGCCCTCGTCTGAGGTAGGAAGGAGTCTCTCTCACTGCAGCACTCTAGATCTTTCTCTGTGAGGTCTCTTCTCTCTTGTCGATGTGCCCCATGGCTAACAGCAGGTGTTCTCAAGTTCCCAGATATTTGTCTGCTCAGCTTAGGGGCCATCAGCTCTCTGGGATCACACCCAATGCTGTAGCCTCTCCAGGGTACCCATACCATTACCTGCCTTTGTCGCTCCACCATAACCCCTGCTTCCTGCTACCTAAAATCCACCAAAACAAAATATATATATATATATTATATATATATATATCTCCACCAATATAAAATATATTTCATCTTTTGTGGTTTCAATTAGAAAGGTCACTCTGGTTATCATTAGTCCACTATGGACAAAGCAGACATCCCTAAACTTAATTTTAACAGCAGTGCATGGCCAGAAAATTACAACTGCCTTAGAACCTTGAGAAAAAGATAGACAAATGGGATCAGAGAAACATGGAAGACATATTAGAGGGAACTACCCAAGCTATTTTTGTAGCTGGAGAGTTTTCTCTCTGGGTCCCACCAATCCCCGGCAGTCCCGCAGCCCACTTATAAAATAAACATACAGACACTTATATTATTTAAACTGCTTGGCCATTAGCTCAGGCCTATAATTGTCTAGCTCTTACTCTTACATTTAGCCCATTTCTATTCATCTATACTTTGCCACGTGGCTTGTGGCTTATTGGTACCTTACATCTTCCTTGTCCTGGCGGCGGCTGCAGTCTCCCCCTCTGCCTTCCTGTCCCTTCAGTTCTCCTCTCTGTTGGTCCCGTCTATACTTCCTGTCTGACTACTGGCCAATCAGTGTTTTATTTATTAACCAATCAGAGCAACACATTTGCCATACAGAACATCCCACAGCACTTCCCCCCCCTTTTTTAAAAAAAGGAAGGTTTTAACTCTTACATAGTAAAATTACAGATAACAAAACAATTATCAAGCAAGAATTACAGTTATAATATCTAGTCTATTTATAATAACTAGTCTATTTGGCAAAATTAAAGAAGATAGCCTATCTATCTTATATTTGTGAGTCTAAGGTTTCATATCTAACTTATCTTTTATCATAACTAAGGAAAATTGTATCTAGTCTTCAACTACATCAAAGACCTCAGAAGGATACAATATTACCTGAGAAATGGGAGAAGGACACAAGCAACTTTCGGGAGTCTTGCAAGAGTAGACAGAGACAGTTGGCAGCCTGGACAGTCACCTAATGTTCCTTTTTAAAGTTGGGGCATCTGTCTTGAGCCCACAGGACTAGAGTCTCTCGGTTACTTTTCTCAGTGTCCTGTAGAATGTCTGGCAGTTTCCTCTGCGAAGCAGGAACCTGAAGGACCATTTTGCCAAGCAAAGTTCAGTGGTCATCTTTCTATGGGTCCTGTATGTCCAGTTGATCAAGCAGCCCAGGCAAGAACAGTTTCTTGCCCAAATGGCTATTTTTGTTAAGGTGAAGATAAACTCCATATAGAGTGTCTTCGATGCCCATCCTCCTCTCTGAAGTAAATTGGTGCTGCCAGGAGCAGACATGTCTCACTATCTAGAAAGTCTAAATTTTTAAAATATTTTAAATGCCATATTCTGTAGGTTTTTGAAGTATTTGAAGATTACCTATCTATCTGAAATGTATCTATGTATACCTAGAAGACCTAACTAGCATGGCTACGAGTATGATTATCATAGATGACTAATTATTAATCTATTTTTTAATTATCCATTACAATTTTAAATGAGCTGTACAAACATAACACCTTAAACAAGAGTAGAAATATACACACAGTATAACAAAATTAACTTCAAGTTTGTATCAATAAACTAAAATCTATACCACTGTAAAACATTTCAAACAAATTGTTGCTCTTTAAAATAGGTTCAGCAATTTACCCTTTTATTGCTATATCAATTTTCATCTGAGATTCACTGAGCTCAGGTCAGTGAATATGAATTTGCATTTTGTCAATATATTTACACAAATTCAGGATTGAGAGCTATAATGTTGTCAATTCACCTAGGTGGATGAGTCTGCCCAAGGATGTGCCTAAGTGTAGAAATATAGTTTGCTAAATTATAACAAGACCCTAGTCAGGAACTGACATGCTAGGGAACCACAGAAATAATAGAGTGATACATTGTTTTTCTAAGTGAGTGTTTGTTGAGTGTAGAAGTGTGAAATTTATGGGCCAGAAATTTTACTAATAATTTTATTTATTAAAAATATTAATAAGGTCTTTCCTAAAGCCAGTCATTCTGGTGCTTGGCAGCAGAACATTAGAGAATATGGAGGCCAGTTACAGTACGGACCATATAGATTAGGACTGGTGCACCTCATCCCCTCTGTAGCCATCCATGTCTGTAGAGCTAAGATGCTACTGAGCAGCTGAGATGTGTCAAGTACGCACTGGGTACCAATACTACTTAGCTGAATCCTCTCAGCAGGACAGGGACAGGTTCTCATTCCGCAAATGAGGAAAAAAAAAAACGAGTTTACAGAGCTTGCACTGAGAAGTGACTTTCTTCCAAGATGTGGGAAGAAAAAGCCAAGCTCTATGACTTGATAGGTCAAGACTGATACACCATCAAGAAATCAGTGACAAGAACTCTGCTTTCAAAGATGAAGCATATATATTAAATCATTTTACTTTGAAGCATAAAAAAATGTATCAATCATCAGTCATTTGACTTGAACAGTGTGAAAATATGACTAGATATAAGAGACCATTAACTTTTTCCATTAACTTTTTTTTAAAACTCTCTCTCTCTGTCTCTCTCTCTCTCTTTCTCTCTCTCTCTCTCTGTGTGTGTGTGTGTGTGTGTGTGTGTGTGTGTGTGTTGTTGTTGTTGTTGTTGTTGTTGTTCATATGTGTATGTGCTTAGGGCTGATCACTTGATATTGAATAACCAATCACAGGGCTCACCCCTGGGGAAGACTGGTTCTCCTTCTCTCTGCAGTCACTGATTGCCTGAAGCTCTTCGTGTAAGGGTGGGGCCATGTGATATTTCCCCCATCCGTGCTGGCATGTCCGCTGGTGTAATGGCTGCCCAGCTCTTGTTTATGCGACCTTATGGTTGAGGTGGCATGGCTGCAGCTTCACTGTCCCCTGGCTCTTAAAATCATCCCACCTTCTCTTGCACAATGTTTTCCCCCTTGGCACCTTGCACCCCTTGCAGATTTTTACAATACTGGTTGAATAAGTATGCTGGTGCACAAGCCACACCACCACCATCACCACCACCCGCCCCCAGCATAGGGAACTTCCTATTACAGCAGATGAAAGCATGTATGGACTCAGGAAGAGTCACTTCTCAGCTTTTCCAGTGTCCTCCACTGGCATTGTCCCTCCCTCACCATATCTCTTCTGGGCGCTACCAACATCAGGGTTCTCACACACACATCAGTGCTAGACCTGGGAGGAGGATGGAGTTGAAGTCCCCAAATGGGTGTCACTAGTCGGGACTACACCAAATGTCTGTCAAGAGAAATGTCTGTCACCACCGCTCTCGACTTTACATAAACCTTGCTTAATGAGTTGCCCTTTCTCTGTTTTCTTGTGGGTTGACTTGGGGTTTGGTTTGGGTTTGGGGGGGGCTAGGCCTTTAGTGTATCTCAGGCTTGCCTCCCACTCACAGTCAATCCCCCTCCTTCAGCCTCTCAAATTGCTCAGGCATATTTGTCCAGACCTGGCCAGTTGTCTTTTCTTGTTATGGTGCAGCCTTGGCCTATCTTTTGTGTTTCTCAGAACAGTAGCGGTCTCTATCAGTCAACCTTTCTGTCCATGGCTGAAGGAAGACACAGATGACATGGTTTAAGAAGGTCCCCAGGAATGACTAGGAACAGGCCTTACCCAGACAACACAGACATTGTCTGGAAGACTGCCTCTTCACACCTTCCCTTGATGGTTCTGGGTTCGCATCTTTCCTTCCTGGACACTTCTACTCCAAGACAGCTACTTCCCTGTGACTAGACCTCTAAGACAACATCAGAAGGGCCATCAGAAATCATAAAATTACGGAGCTGAAGAGATGTCTCTACCAGAGGTCCACAGTTCAATTCCCAGCACCCCCATCATGTGGTTCACTACCACTAAAACTCCAGCCATTTAGAAATCTGGAGCCTCTAGCCTCTGTGCACTCATACACAGACTTATACACATACACACAATTTTTTTAAAAATCCTTTAAAAAAAGAAATCATTGTCGGGCGGTTGGTGGCCCACGCCTTTAATCCCAGCACTCGGGAGGCAGAGGCAGGCAGATCTCTGTGAGTTCGAGGCCAGCCTGGTCTACAGAGCAAGTTCCAGGACAGGCTCCAAAGCTATACAGAGAAACCTTGTCTTGAAAAACCAAAAAGAAAAGAGAAAGAAAGAAAGAAATCATAAAAGCAACCAAGGCAGAAGGAAGATCTAGATATACCTTGGGCTCAGTGCCAGGAGCACAGAATGTGGGTCTAACATCTAATCTTATTCTCCACATAAAATGTGGGAGGGGATAAAAACAGATCAATAATCCTGAGCCCGAGAGTTGAGAAGAAAGTAAACTGTCTCCCCTTCACTAAATTGCCTTCATCCTATAATGCAGCATTAGAGTCAGCTGAGCTTGCCTTTCCATATCCTATACCAGCTCTTCCTATAAGGAAGAACTCTAATGGATACTGAACACACTCTTTACATGAAAGCAGGTTGTAAGTAGTCTACACAATATTAAGAGACAGGACCTTTCAAAGCCTGTAGTCATCCTACCCTGCTCTGTCAGTGTCAAAGACAGAGCCAAACAGACTCTCAGAACTTGGCTTCTGCCACTGGGTTCCTCGGAAGAGAGGGCAAACACAGCAGCAAGCCTCTTGCATCCAAGAACTGCCCTTTTCCACCAACGTCAAATACGTTTCCCAGCTGACCTGCCAAGAATGTGGATCCCACTTCAAGATACACAGTCTGAGACAGCGCACAGCAGCCAAAAGAGGGAATCTCCATTTAGCCTGAATTCGGGTCTATCCCTTACAGATGGACAGTGTGTATATGGACTGGCAGGGATCCTAGCCCTTGGCTATGCTCTCAAAGTCCAGGATTACTTCAGAAGTAGATGGAAGAGATAAAGCAAGCCCTCTGAAGTCCTCTGCTGTCTGTGGGGATTTGGAAAGTGTGGCTGATGGAGGCTTGAGCAGTCAGTTCCTTTATGAGCCATTTGACCTGACTGCTTCTGTGGCCAACATACAGCACAAGACTCAGGCACTCTGCTATGGAAGGCTGGCTGTGGGGCACCTTTTCTCTGGCCATCTATGTGTCTGTTACGACAAACATGAGGGCCACACAGCAGCCAAAAGGAGAGATGTAACAGTCATGTAGAAATGGGAGTCAAGTTTGGCTTTCAACCTTGGCTTTCCCCATGACCTCAGAAGTTTCCCTTCAGAGTATCTGACCTCTGTTTTCATGTTCCTTAAATGTAGAGGGAAGGAGAGCCTTGACCCTGAGGTCCTACACAAACGTAAGATCCTAGGATAGCTTCTAGCTACAAGATCCTAATACACCTACTCTCATCAACAATACAGTGCAAAATAGGTGTTACTTCTAAACTAACAGTCAGGAGTGACCAGATAGATAGATAGATGTGGATAAAAACAGTGTGCTTTCTCTCCCAGAAGTGCCTCTGGACTCTCAAACTAGAATGCTTTTCAGTGTGAGCTTAGAAGAGATGGGAACAGAAATACAGCCTCAAGTGTAAACTGCCACCTTCATCTAGACCTGTTTGGATGGCATGCAGATCTGCCCAGAGCAGACCCTTCCAGATCACTTCTGAGCTTTTAGATATTATACTTCACAAACCTGGAGTGACTGACAATTTCCTCCATGAAGTAAACCACAGAAATAGCAGACCTACTCATGGAAAAAAAAACCATTCAGCTGCCTTAAAGATCAGAAAAACATCAAGTATATGAGAATGGACAATGCCAGGTACAACACTGTTCAGTTCTGAAGTCACAATGAAATCAATGATTTTATGGTTTTGTTTTAAATACTAAATGTTAGAAGATGTAGAAGACCTTAATAGGTAAGCTATCTCAAAAGGTTTTGGAAAAGGTTCTGAAAATTAGTCAGCAAAAGACTTTAAATAGACTTCAGATAGACTTTATACAGACTTCAGACAGACCTTAGGTAGATGACTTTCAGATAGGTTCATTAGTTCATTATCTGCAACTTTCAGGGGAGAAGGAAGATAAGAAAAGAGAATTGTCTAAGTCATCCTAGAGAATTCCAGAAATCCCAAATCATTCTCCTGTTACCATAATGGAATACCTGGGACTGGGTACTTCAGAAAGAAAATAACAATCTCCCTTGACCATTGTCACAGCACCAAAGGAACTCAGTCCGTGGGGAACGACGGTTGCAGAGTCCTTTAAAGTATGACTCTGTGCAGCAGGCCCCTATCCTAAGTGTGCAGTCTGATCCTTTGCTGTGACAGTTGATGCCCCACAGCTTGCACTCAGGGACCTAAAAGACAGTGCTTTCATGCCAAGACGCAGTTTCAGAGCGCCTTCCCTTCCATACACTTTGCTTCAGCAGGTCCCTCCCCCCTCCTAGCACTATCCACCCCAGTGCTTCACAGAACACCCCTCTAGACACTAACAACTTCAAGGATCACCTGAATGCCAAGTTAGACATTTTTCACATATTTCTTAGAGGTGATTTGCGTTCAGTTCCAAGAAATCCTATTTTAACGTGACCTTTTGTTGTGTTAGGAACAAATGCTAAGAACGTCCTTGCTGAGGATCTCTTTCTGAAGGGACAAAGGGGACATAGTATAAAAATGATAAGATAAAAGAATGGATTGTTGAGTCTACTTTTGAACAACCATTAATCTCAAATATTTACATTAGAGTAGGTTTTTGTATATTGTTAAAAATTTAAGGATATTTTTGTTAGAACATACTCTATATATGTTTCTATTCTTCTTTAAGGTTTTGTACATGTGCAGCTCATTTAATTGAACTTCCTAGGAAAGGAATCACTAATTTCACTAATAAGTAGTTAGATAAGACAGCAATGGACTCCAGTTGCTGAGCTTTGATGCAAGCAAAAGAGATTCAAGACTCAAAATTGGGTCCTGAAAGGGGGTCACATCAAGGAGAGCATCATGCTGAGCAGAAACCCTGGGTATAAAGTCCAAATCTCATCACTTGGAGAGCCTCTGCCAATCCCATGACAGGTGCACCAGATGCTTTGAGAACAAGTTGGTGGGTGCCCGTGTGAGGCGGCGCTATCTGAATATGGTCCAGGTCAAGGGGTTGCATCTTTTGTTGGTCTGGTATCTTTGAAAATTGCATAGGCCTGGGGGATTTTTGTAATGTGGTTTTGATATGCCATGTTGCCATGGGTCCCTGGTTTAACTGACCTTCACACAGGTATTAGTACTTTATCCATGTGACTGAGTGAGCTGTAGCTCTGTGCCAGGGTTTGTGCTGGACAAGGGGCAGCTGTTTATTTGCATAAACAAAAGATGGAATCATCTTCCTCAGCCTTTACACTCAAAATGGGGCAAAGTGCTATTCTATGGAATAGAGTCACTCAGGACAAGAACAGCCTGAAAGCCACTGTCCATATGACAGGGACTAACTCAGAGCCAGACACAGACTGATTTCCACCAACGTCGTTAAATGTGTTGATATAGATGAAGCCCTAGGCCACTGCATGTTAGCTCTTTAATTTAAAATAAATAAATAGATCCTGACACTGATTTTGGCATACACCTATAATCCCAGCTCTGGGAAGGCTGAGGACAGTGAATTCCAGACCAGCCTGAACTATACAGCAAGATCCTGCCCTGAAAATAATAATAATAATAAT